>QKQZ01030577.1:0-20727 GCA_003595255.1 Solenopsis fugax | reverse complement strand
CTGTAGATTTGCTGGGCCAGCACAATTTTTAGCTGTTGCAGCTAATCTTTTTTTTCCGTGATTGTATGATAAAAGTTGTGAGAGAATTGCGCTCATGAATGAATCATTACCCGAGACAAATAAATTGGAAAGATTATCAGTGGTAGGGATACTCCCGCAAATTTCACGGCGAGCAGTACCGATGGCGATGGGGCATACCGAACGAGAATATATTATTTTGCCCAAGGGACTCGCTCGCGCGCGCCTCGACACAGAAACCTTTCTCTCTTTTTTTCTCTCTCTCTCTCTCTCTCTCTCTCTCCTCCCTGTTATCCGCGCGTATATATGCACGTATAGAGGCACAGGAGGAGCACGAATGCAGTTAATTGATGCACCGGCGCAGTAATGGCCGCCGTTAAATGATCGACGAGGTGCACCGCAGTCGCGGGATAATGACGACGCGGCGAGAATTTCAGCTAAATTAGGCGCCTTTGTGCGACGTCGGGTGAACGCTCTTTCTTTCTCTTTGCCACTACATTGAAACATCCGCGCGTTCGCATTTACGGCATGACATTGAATTATTAATTGAGCCGTAGCGCGGATGTGATAGATGACACGTTAAACGCTCGTGCGTGCATGCGTGCATGCGTGCGTACGTATTATACGTACGTACGTGCGTGCGGATCTCGCGGAAGATTTCTCGCGGGGGATCGGGCGGAATCATGAGTCCGATTAATCGATGCGCCATTACGCAACGACGCGCATAAATGATACAAAAGATGCTAGCGCCGCGCCGGAGCGTTAATTATGCACACGCCGCGCGCCGGAGGGAATTCTCGCCGGTCGAGGATTTGCACGCTTCATTTGTGCGGTTCGCATTAACGGGGACAAACAATTACGCGAGACGTCATATTAACGCGATTGCTACGTTTCATGCCTATGCCGTGGAAATTAATTTCGACAAATGGCCCGACAAATGGATATTCCGTTCTCATTTTCGCCTATTATCGCCCTATTATAATACCTAACGTGTGTGACTTACCTAACAATGTTCGCGTTGTTTATAATAAAAACTCGAAAAATATTCCATACACAGAAAAAAATGAGTATCAAATCAACAATTCATTGTTTCATATATAAGCAAATATATAAAATCTTCTTGGAAGAATTTGATAATCTTAATTAGACATAATTTGCTTACGTGAAGAGAAAAATTTTCTCCATGTATTAATTTTTTTTCCGTGTAGTTACGATTATTCGACTCTTTGTAAATTATCTTTGTTTCGATGATACACCTGCCAGAATAACTTTGATCTCTTGATTCTTTCCCAAATCGTAAACCGGATGCGGACGTATTATAGAGAAGTGCATGAGAAAAAGTCGCAAGCTGTAAAGTGCGCCCCGTGGAAATTGGCAGGAAATAAAACTGTCTGCGCAGCGAAAGTTTTTCGACCTGTAATGATAAAGAAACGCGTGTAATTGTAGCAAGATGTTAATACACGGTTTGATTCGTGTATTTATGATCCACGGGAACCACGGCATTGTCTTGCGGTTGCACGTTTCTCAGAGAAATTTCTCTGAGACGCTTGTAACCAGTGTTATATTTACAAAGCAGATGGTTACGATTAATTATCAGCAACGCGATAGAATGCAATCGTTTAACATCTCGTTACGTTTAACTTCACGCTCTTTTTTGTTACAAATAATTGACATAAAAGCACTTTTTTATTAAAGTCTTTAATTAAAGAAAAAAAAATTATTTTTGCCAAGCATGTGTTTCTCTAATCTCTTCATACTTGTTTAAATACTTTCATAACGCATAAGTATTAAATAATCGTAGCGAAAAAGCAAGGGAAATTAAATGACTACGAAAGGAGACTCTAAGATAGAAAGTACTTAAATTTGTGCAAAAAGAAAAACAAATTATTAACACTCAAAGTATTTATCAAATTACTAAGTCTAGCAACAAAATGCATATTAGATAAATTTTAAATCGATAAGAACGACAGACAAGTGGAAAAGTAATACGATTATTTGTTATCAATACTTGAGACGCGGAAAGACATTTTATATATTGATCACAGCGCAGCCAACGATGGAAATCGTCAGGTTGCATGGTGTAACGTGCCACATTTTACGCTCCTTGAGCTGGTGCATGGCCTTAACGAAGTTTTTGTCGCTATTGCCTATACATTTTCATGCCAACGCGGTCGCGATCGGCATTGCCGGATCATTGATTTGTCAATCATTGGCAGGCGACTTGAAACCGACTTATAAAACCGATTGGTTCTACGTGTAGGACGTTTCTTGCGCGAGCTGAGCAATTCGCAGTTTCCCGTAGCCCTTGAGGAGCCATGGGTGTCAACATCGCGTGTGTCACCTAATCGCCGGTAATCGTCTCGAGATTCGAATCATCATCAGATCATTTCCAGAAGAATACTTGGGAATTAAAAGTCTAGGACACGGATCGATAAAAGTCGATTGTAAATTTAATCGGATAGACTCCAGTGGATTTCCGCGAATTGGTAAACGAGTAACCGCGATATGCAGATAACGCGAACGCGAACGCGAACGCGAACGCGCGAGCGTTAATTAAAACTGATGATTTTAGTTTTTGAAACTACTGTTATATACATCGCGCGCGCGTACGATGATTTCGAATAATTCATTTTGCGCAACGAAGACGCAAGACGCAAGACGCAGCTTTTTGTGAAATTCAATTCAAAATCTTCCGAGTTGCACGTCTCTTGCGTTAATTCCGCACGGTTGGAGTTTCATCCGCGGTCGACTCGAATGTGGGAACTTTTTTGTAATTTTGGGTGAAAATGTTAAGGAAAGGAGAGCAAGAAATTCCTGCTTACACCGTGACGACACGGGCCGGGTCTGGGGATCTTCGTTATTATTTCAGCGAAACGAAGCGTATACTCCGTACACGCTCGAGTTGGCGCGTGTGCGAGTTGTTAACTTCTTCATGCCGGCTATATCCAATTTGTTGCATGCAGCAGCGTCTTCATTCGCTTTTCACAGTAAATATCGTTGCAACAAGAGGACAGGTAGCACGGCATGTCGTTACGTAAATTTCCATTCGAAACACGTGACTTTAAAAACGATTGTCGTACTTTCATTGTATATCTACATATGGCGCTAATGACGAATGACTTGAACTTCATACGTCGATATCGATTACAAACGTTTCATATGTTTTATATCAATGATAATTATAATTTTTTATTCTTATATTAAAAGTAGAATTTTGATATTTAATATTTTTTTACCAAACTTTATAATTTTTTTAAGGCAGAAAATTTAACACGATTCTTATATTATATTATTTGTGAAGAAATTTTAATCGATTTGTTCGGTCTCTTCTTAATGGCAATTACAGGACAGTAGATGCACCGTGCTACCGAGTAACGTTATCCCCGAGATACCTGGCTGGTTCTAACGTCACGATGCGTGACGGACGCCGGTATATGTCCATTCTGTAAAGACCGTGCGGGCAAGTCGTTATTATTTGTTTGAGTCGGCTCGAAACAACTTCAGCAGTGCACAGACGGATTTCTCTTTATCGTAAGAAATCGACATTCATAACTAAAACAATGTTCGGTCTGACGTAACGCCGAAGAATCGGATTATAGATTGCCGTAACGTTCCTTCGTAAGAATTAGGTGAATTAAAATCTGTTCACAGAATGATCGCTGTCGTAATCAAAATGATCGTCCGATTTCTATATCTGATACTTTCGTGAAATAAAGTCTTGTTTTATACATGCGAAAGGCTGATAAGAGAAATTGAGCATAATCGCTCCAGTTACACAAATACAACGCGCTGCTCGAGATTGCTGTTTACATTTCCGATTACTGATCGATCAGATGGAAAAAGATGCGTGAGAAGCGAACGTCAAGCAGGTCCTTTTTGCATTACGCAGACAGACTGCATCAGTCTGTCATCTTTTTTTTTTTTTCTATAGGGTCGCGCGATAAATGTCTAACGTAAACCCGTTCTAAACCCGATTCGTGCCCGTGAACGCGTGACTTTGAGATACATCAGAGACTTAAGTCGAAACCGTGGCGTGCAAACTGCAGCGTGAATAACGCATTCAAAACATCTCTTTTTTTGCGAAAAACCCGTTACGATCTTTTAGATTAGGAAAGCTAATATCTTGTAGAATCCCTTAATATATGCGTTACCAGTTTCCTTTTTTTTATTTTTTTATTTTTTAAGTGGCCTTATAAACTACGTCTTTTTAAACAATTTACTTTTAATTAAAGATTAAAAACAAAAGAAAAAAACTTCTCTATTATGTTATTTGATACTATACTTGTCAATTTATTATTACAGATAGAATTAGTCTTTTTTGGCTCGCTTTCTCAAGTGTCAGCGAAATGCATGACGTCTTCCATCAATTCGGCAACTTAAATTGATAAAGTAATTATAGACATAATATCGCAAATAAAAATCACCAAACGACGTGGGGCGGACACAATTGTTCCGTTAGAATACTGTTATCGAGTGTGTTCTCCAGGAAATCTTTTTCTAAAACTTGAACGTTCGAATTATTACGTAAAATAATGGTAGCTAAAATGCAGCGCAACGTTCCGTAGGATAGTCAGTCTAATATTCATGGAGAGTCTAAGCGGCTGGATGAATGGCTGTTCCATATTACGATGTACCGTTCATAAATTTCTCGATGAATTGAACGTGTTTTGAGACATTCAACATGTATAGACGATGCAAAATTTTCCATGAATGAACAGATATAAATGACTTGTATCATAATTTTCTAGCGATTTCTCAAAGTAAAGAAAATTGTTTTATATACTATATTTGATCTAACGAGATGAAAATCACATGTATATAAAAATATAAATTTATTTAATTTTAAAAATTATTTCAAAGAAGGTAGTAATTTTATCAACGGTAAGATTACAACGCAAGGTCGCTTATATATCGATTAATGGTTAACAATAATCTTCCTATTTTATCGACGAGTGTTAAAAATGTAAAAATTTGTATTTTTTATCTTATACAGAAGGTATTGTATCTTAAAATTTTATAATACATATATTAATTGTTAATAATTTATATCTGCATGTTTTATATAGAATATGGCACATTTTCTAAAAAACATAATTTTTATTTATATATACAATGTGCGAAATGTGTTAGTGTGTAAATCAATTTTTGTAAAGTAATTGAATTACAATTAATGTCTAAATAAATTACAAATTCGCAATACCCGAATGTTTTAAAATTAAACATTTAAAACAAGAAGAAGTCGGTCTTTTATATACGCTTCATATGAAAACACTTGCAAATGTATTTTCCTTTCTTTATGTTTCAAACTTTAGGAACTTTTGCAATTTTAAAGAAATAACTATTTCTTTATCATTATCCGTGACTCTACAATTATGTCTTCTCAGTGTAATAGAATAACATGAGAATAGTGTCTTACGTTAAAAGTAATACATAATAGAGTAGTCGTGTTAGAAAATATGTAAAAGAGAAATTCGATTTAGATATGCACGCGTGTCCAGCACATTGTGCAGTACAAATTAACACAGCCATATCACAAACACGTATACACGTACAGCCTCTAAGAAACATATACTAGCAGTGAGATTGTATTCTCGAAGAAATTTGCAACTGTTTATTTTTAAAATTTTTTCTTCTAGCTTTTTTCTTCTAGCTTCTCTTTAAACAACTATATGTTTAATTGCTTTCAAAAAATTCAAGATTCATCCAATATGCCTACGAAAATGTATCTCGCTTTTCATTCGCGTTGTCACGAAAGTTTGTACACGAGCGTTTTTCTAAAAAGAAATAAGCTGCCATTTTCATTCGCTATCACATGATCCAGCCTATACAACACAGAGGCTTGCAGCAAAATTGCTGCAACATTGCAAGAATTGTTTTACACTATTATTTTAGCAGTATTGTAGCAACTTTTCAAGAATATTGTGAAAAATAATGTTTTATGCCTTACCTACGCACCACCGTCACCAGATAGACACGGCGGAGTTGGACGTCTCGTAATTAAAAAAAATCATACAATATATAATAGAATAAAAAAACGCAGCATTGAGACTTTTCATCCATATTTTAATGAAATGATTCTTTGAGTTTGAAGATAAAAGTGAATGAGATAGCAGTAAAAATTTTGACAGTAAAAATACATCTCTCTTTTTGGTCCTTTGTGTGAAAATTATTTTAGAGATATAATATTATAATATTCCTAGAAATTATAATATATATGTTAAAATGTTAATATCATGATGTTTTCTGAAATATTATCAGAAAACATCAAATCACCAAAACATATTAGCCCGTATTCAAATTGCGCTTTTTTTCCTCTCTGTTTTAAGTCTAACGGATGATAAAGATGTAATGATAAAAAAGCGCGATAACATTTTTATGAGAGTGTTTCTGAATACGGGCCATTATGTAGCAAAATCGTTATAATATTGCAATATTTCTAAAGACGTTTTACTACTGCTGTAATGTTGCAGCAATATTATAGCAACGCAGCATTTAGCAACGTGTTTTTGCAATGTTATAATCTTGCGACGAAATATGTGTGTAAAATGTTACTGCAATCTTTCTGTGTTGTATGGGAATTGGCTACATTTTTACGCAACGCAAGCTCTTGGACGGAATTCGTGCGCTGAACTGGGAGTTCCGAGGTCGTTCGTTAACTTCCTCCGTAGAAATGGCATCCGATTCGGCATGAGCGTCCTCGTCGAGGTCGACGACGAAGTCGCGATTACCCATCAGCGTCACCAGGCACATGTTCTCTTCCTTTATTCGCGAGCGCACCAACATTTCCAGCGTGAAGAGGTGCTCGTCGTGCGCCTCCGGCAAGTAACGGTGCATGAACTCCGCCAAGCTGTCACACCAACCAGACAGAGATACTTTTATCATCTTATAACTTGTAACTCGTTATTGATGCGTCATACATTCGACAGTGGAATAAATTTATAAGATAACTTGCGTTATCTCTTACCGTAAAAGGTACTCGACGTTGTGTCCGCTCGAACCGGAACATTCGGTGATTTGATGCGTTATAGTCTGCAACGATGCCTCGCCGAGCCACTGCTCGTTCTTGTTGGTGGCGATGTAAATTACTACGGGGAATTGCCTGTCCCCGACCCGGCTGTGAAACGTCGCGATGGTCATTAGGTATCCTCCTAAAGAGCACTCGCGGTTTTCCAAATAGGATAACGCCGCACTGTCCTCAAGCTGAAACGCTCGTCCGTAAACTGTAGCCTGCGAATTAAAAAACGATCTATATTGCACGTGATTCCCATAATCGAGCAAATTTATGCGGCAAAACGCCTTATAATAGTTATAATTAAATCAATTACCTCTTTGTCCTCGATTAAGGTGACGACTCGTCCAGGCTGCAATATAAAAGAAACAGCGATTTAATTATAATTATTCAGTCTTATCGAGAGAAATTTAGAAAGAATAAATTTAAATTGTGTTTGAAAATTTTTTTGACGAAATTCGTTATATGTAAAATCATTTCTTTGGAGGCAGATATTATAGTTGTACATATACAACTATTCATCACACCACACATATTTTTATTAAGATTATTTATTACTACGTTGCGCGCGCGCGTGTGTGTTAAATTTGCATGTCACGTAATACAAAATTGTTTGTAAGCAGAAAGTGTACATATCGCACTGGTTGTTGCAAAACGCAAAAGCGAAACAAAGAGTAATCGACGACACAAAGCTTATCTCTCATTAAAGATATCAGTTACTACTGGTTTAGAACTGGTATATACAATTTCACGTAATTTATACGTAAGTGTAATACAAAACGCATTATCGCAACATTCACCCCCTCACCCCCGAAAAAGGGAAATAAGATTTTTAGATATTTTATATCCGGGGTATTCTAAAAGTGTAAGACAGTCTCTGTGTAAATCTCATATTCAAATGAAAAGCAGTGACTTTCTGTGTATTCACAGGTCTATCAAAACTTAATATAAAGGTTACATCTGATATACATTTTTTTTTTATTTGATATATCGCTCCGTCGATGAGACCCATGTTTCGATAAAAATAATGTACATGAAATTGTACTTTCTGAAGACGCAAACTCGCAAAGTTTAACTCGGTTGTTTGCGATGCTGACGCACAACAGAGCACGTGGCTGACTTGTGACAGAAACAGAAACATATATTGTAGAATCTATATCGAGAGTATATTGTACCGCAAAACGCGAATGTTAAAAATAAAATATACTTCATTTTTACGATTTTGATTTTCAAATAATTAGACGATTATATTTACGTAGTAGTAAAATAATTTTATAAATATTAAATGATATTCTTTTATCATTTTTCATTTTAAAAGGGTAAAGAAGAAAAAGACGGCAAGAGAAGACAAAGAAGAAATAAAGAAGAAAGTGACGACGCGCACAAGTTGCCTTGCGCGTGTTAAAACAAAGAGAGGGCCAAAACGAATTTCAAGTACGCTATTTTTACGTCGCGCGCGCACGTTAATACGCACAGGTGTCCTTCAAATTCTGATTCTGAATAATTTTATCAAAATCACGTACGTCTGGACAGATTCTTATCAAGCCGAGACAAGTCGCATAGCGACGATAAATGAGGAAAAAAATGTATCGTTCGCTTGGAATCGGGCCAGCGCCAAAAAAGAATGCGCATACGCCGGCGAGAGCAATAAAATTCAGATATTAATAGAGTTCGCAAATGACTCGAAATAAAAATCACGTGCATAATGTATGGGTCGTCTTTTTATACGCAAAAGTGTATTATAAATACTACGAATATATCTGTCAAGGATAAAACGAATGCAGCAGATTGTTGACGTTAACGTTAACGATAAGCTAAAAAAGTTTTAAATAAAAAATGTAATCGTTAATCTTGCCAGGTATCTAAGAATTTTATCACGTACATTTTATAAATGTAGACACATTGATGATTAGCACATTATATATTTCGGATCTAATTAATATTTCCAACGTGTAAACGTAGCGACGCGATGGTGAATGTAAGAAGCATTCTTTTTTTTTCTTTGATTATGGAGTATAATTAATTACAGACTCCTATTCATAATGGTAAGATTTTGTTTGCTATTTTATCGTATCGATAGGGTCGTTGCCACAGATGTTCGCTTTATCCAAAGTCCGTGCTTCGATTTTTATTATCACGTGAACTGAAGATACACGTTGTCGTCGGACGTCAATACGCGAGAAGCTGCCGTGTAAAATAGTATGAACAATAGTATAATATCAGAGTAATTTTTTTAAGTAAGCTTCAATATTTTTTTTTTTTTTTTTTTAAGTTTATCGCATTAAATATGTTCGCTTTTCAACATTTACCGAATGCAACGTAAATATACATGTTAAATCTTGTAAGCAATCTCAAGAGTACATTTTTATTATTCTAATCGAGATGTCTGCTACATTTTTTGAAATAAATTATTCATTATTTGTTGGACATGAAATTACATTATTACCGATAACCGAATTTATGGATTTTGTCAGAAAAGAAAAGAAAAGAAAAAAGCAAATAAAAAATTGAAACGCAACTTTGTCCCGCAAGAATGAGTTTGCTTCTTTAAATTCATCCACCGAATATACAGGTTTCTAGATATGGAATCGACTTTATATGGTCATCAATGGACGCGGCATTCAACGGAGATAATTAAAGAAGAATAACGATGAGAATTGATCAAAGATCAGTTTGGCTCACCTTTTCGATCGTTCCACGGTGCGTGGTGTTGCCCTGCCAGAACCGCCTGCTGAAACCCCTCACGTAGCCGGTCGTGCTTCTGATGTACGAGAAACCAGGATTCCAGCAGAGTGACCCATATCCAAACACCCAAAGCTCGTTTTCCTGCGTGCAATTCATCGCTCTGCGTTCTCTTACGAAAAAGAAAGTCGGCTAATGACCGTCCCGTGTTTCTTCCTTCTTCCTTTTTCTTATCTCGCTTCTAATAGTATATATATTCAAGTGCCAAAGTAAGGCTTTTAAATTAAAAGCTCAGTGTCTCGAGATATATGTTTCTACATCTGCCGTCAAGAATTCGCGTGAATTCCTAATATGTCTGGATCCTTTTACTACAAAATGACCAGATTCACCAGATTCTTCTTGTATTAAATGCCCTCCTCCTCGTAATTAAATAAAAGTGCGCTCTGAGTCCGTGTCTTTCGATGGAAAATCCGTTTCAATTCGAATGGTCTCATATCTTTTATCGATATGTACACAGGAAATTTGTTTCTAACAAAACGGAAGATGTAGCTATCTTACAGTTGCACGAGATAGCCGATAGTTCTTCACCGGATCTTTATTAATCAGCGCGATCAACTCTACGTAATCGAATTGACGACAGACTTCGTTCACTTTCGACACGATCATCGCCGAATTAATTCTCGATCATCGTTGATGCAAGCGTCTGCGTCTCTGTGGATCTCCCTCGCGGATAGCTCGCGGCGGTGATTTCAATTGACTAATTCGGATACCGTAACAGCAAGTTGCTCCTTTTTCGTCGTCATCCTGGCTGCCCACGTGTGTGTCTACTCCATGCTCTGAATCCTCAAGATTGATCTTGGATCAAGTCGGTCAGGGAAATTCGCTTCGAAAAAATCGATCTCCCGGCAACTGTTGACCCGTTCTGATTTCGAGCGTACGTCTTGCTGAAGTATTTCCGAGACATTTGGAGGATCCTGATAGGAGAGCGAGTCACTTGACAAGATCCGGTAAGAACTGCCGGCTGACTGTGTTAGCCGGCTAACGTTCGGTGATCTAAACCAGACGCGCGCCAACAGGAGGAAGAGAGAAAAATGTCGGGAGAGAGCACAGTGAGTCGGGGAAGACAGAGAAAAGTAGCAGAGTATACGTACAGTAGAGATCGTGGTGGGGAGATGGATGATGAAACGAACCGCCTGATTGACGCACCGGATGTGCGTGAGCATTCCGTTGAACGGATTAATCTGCGAAAACGCCGATTTGGCTTGAAAGGTACACGACAGAGACAACTGGTTCATACGCACGTGTTTAAAATGCAGGAAGTTACGCGTATGCGCGCATCAGAACGTGAGAGACTTCAAAAACAAATTTCGTCAATTGTCCAATTCAGTCAACCGCGGGACAAAAATTGATCTTTAAAATATTTCGATCAATTTGCTTAATACATGTATTAAAACGTTATTTGTGTTTGAATCTATTTTTGCATCAATATAAAATAATTTTTAACTCTATTTTCTATTTTACTTTCCATTTTTTTTCTAATTCTCAGAACAAGAAAACGATAGAGAATAAGAGAAGGTAGAGTTTAAAATTAAGCTATATTAATGCAAACGGATCTAATCATTCAACACTGTAATTATACACAAAAGTTTAAATTATAAAACAATGTTTTGTTATGTTTATTTAGAGGGAAGATTATGGTACAAATTCGTTATCTCTCTTGACTCGTATCAGGCTCAGAAAACACTTTGTCCAAGAGTTCGGAACACATGTCTATCTCATCTTGATTTTCCACAGGTTTTAATTCTGTCAATAATTGCTCCAAAGTAGACCTTAAACACAATTGTGATCGACGACATTCCTTCAGCGCCGGTAAAAAGTTATCATTCACCATACTACTAAGCACTCTCAGCAATTGTTCCCTATAACAAAAAAATACTCGATTTACATTGATTATGAGGGAAATAATGTTAAAAATCATTCCCTTAAAGATACTATAGATGTTACCTGATAGTTGGCTGTAAATCTATTCTACCCAACAATCCGGCCGCTTGCTCAATGAATCCCATTTTTATCAAAGTATATTTCACGTCATTCGAATCATCCTTACTGCACAAACTGGAAAGTAAAAATGCAGACTTTATCTGTAGTTTCTCTACTGGGCTCTGCATTGCTCGCAGAAGCACCGAGTAACCGTCGTGTGTATCCATATACTTTAATGATGCTGGATGTCCTCTGACTATACCTATATTCAAAATATAATTATATAATGAAGTAAAAGACCGAGCCTTTTATCGTTTCCGTTACTTACATGACACCGCATATAGAGCTTTTATCCTGGCCTGTTCTGATGGATCTGTATCAATTATAGACAATAATACAGGAAATACTCCAGCCTCTAGTAGCTTGTCTTGACAAAATGGATTATTTTGTGCCAATTCGGCAATAATATCGGCTATCCGCCATCTAATGCTACTATGCGAGGAATTTAGGCATGGTTG
The DNA here is from genome assembly GCA_003595255.1 of Solenopsis fugax. Taxonomy (NCBI): domain Eukaryota; kingdom Metazoa; phylum Arthropoda; class Insecta; order Hymenoptera; family Formicidae; genus Solenopsis; species Solenopsis fugax. The sequence goes on along the minus strand of QKQZ01030577.1, from coordinate 8,520 downwards.
AAATACTGAAAAACCTCCGATCTTGTAAAAATCATTGGCTATGTCGATATTGTCTACAAAGTCAGCCATCCTCTCCAACACATTCTCATACTCTGACAAATCATCGTCCACTCGTAGATTGATTACATTAGACAAGATTTGTACAGCTTTCTGTAGTTCTTCTATTACATTCACTGTTAACGATGATAATGCTTCATTTAAGAATGTTTTTTTCTGCAAAGTATAAATATATCTCATAAAATATAAATGACAAATATGTAACATATATAATTTTAAATTAAATTTCATACTTCTTCGTCCAAAGGATAGATTGGCGGTTTATTCTCAGAATCTTCAGATTGTGCTGCATCCATAGCATACTTGAGCAAGCCTTGCAAATTAGTCGGTTGCCTCGGTTGATTTGGTAGCGGTTGCGGTGGGGTTTGTTCGGCATTGGAAGTCGAAGGACCTTCGATAGACAGTGGCCTAGCATTGCTTTTCGATTGACCTTGCTTGGTATCTTTTTTCGGTTCTCTATTCTCAGGACTGAGACAAAAGATCATGTTTATGTGAAAGGTGATTAAATTCAGGTTAATCAAAGTACATTAATACGTACTTGCTCATTTCGACGCTATTTTGTTTAGTGAATGATGCACCCATTAACTGCTTCAACACTGCTCGAAACTGATCTCCTCGCGATCAATTCTCAACTAATTATTCTGATTCATTGCATTTTTTTATGGTATTTTATGGTATCTCTGTATGCTTCACGAAATTCTTCATATACGAGATGTCGCACTACAATTGTGAGCAATTGTGAGACTACAAACCCGAGTTTCATATCTAAATATTTATGCACCATGACTGTGAAGTCTATATTATTGTCTGGTAGAGTAGAATAATAGTATTATTCATGTCGAAGTATGTAACTGAAATTGAAAGAAATTATAATAAACTTTGGAAATTGAAACGCGATTAAATAAATTTTAATTTAATTTTAATTAGAACCGTGCGTTGATAAAGTCACTGCTATCTTTACCTATCGTCAAAAACTTTTTAAAATCACATATATAATTGTTTAATAACATTTCAATTTCAAAATATCAATAAAGTATTGGGAGAAAATAATCGGGTGAAAGATGTTATTTGATATTTTAGGAACCGCAATTTCATTGAATTGTTGAAAAATAAATGAAATATCAGGAGAATATAATGGGGGTAAGATAGTGCTACAAGTAAAAAGTCTAGGCACTGTCATTTCAAAAGCTTTATTCTCACAAGTATATTTTATCTTTAGTCATACATATGTTTCATTCAAATCAATAAGAAAAAAAGGAACTTTTATATACTTTTATATAGGTATATCTAAATATTAAAACACACAGTATGCAATTTTAATTATATTAAATACATTTTCCAAGCTCTTACACTAGAGAGGATACAATAACATAATAAGATGTACATATCGTTTATACCGCAATAATATTATTTCTAATGATATAGAATGTTCCAAATACATATTTAAATTAATATGCATGTCAACATAAAACTTCCTTTTTATAATCTTTTTTATACATACAATATTGAACCCTATGAAAGATTCTTGCCCAAAAATATAGTTACATGTTATAATGTGATTTAATGAAGTGAACACATCAAATAGCTTTCCCAATTAAACAAAATAATGTGGTTTCTTCACTATTATGCCATATTCTGCAACCGCTGGCGTTAAATCTTCCATAGTCAGAGTATAACGTCGGTCTTTTCCCTTTGTCTTCGTATTCTGATTGGCACCACGTGTTTTACAATGCTGCAGCGCATCATTAGCAATTTCTGAGATAAACTTTTGTGCTGCTAAGGATACTAGGCGTACTCTAAAATAATAAGTTGTATAACAATATTATTAGAGATTTATTAAGCAGATTTATTAAATGGATATTAAATGTTTGGTCAACAAAATTCTTAATTAATATAAAGCCTATTTTACTATAAACATAAGGTTATAAGGCTGTAAGCCATGGTTCTACATAATTTCTATCAATTAGCTTTTAGTTTTAAAGCACATTACAGCCTTATGATCTTATATTATTGTAGAATACTCAAGATGATTTAAATAATATCTCATTCATACTTACATTCTAGGATCAGTAGTGTTGAAACCAGCTGTATGCAAGTAATGTTCAGTGATCGCATCAGGTACCTAACATTAACATTGTAGAATATAATAATGCCTTTAATGTGGAATATGTAAACATAATTTGCCCAAAATACAAGACTTATTTCTTTAGAGAATTTCATTCAAGAAGAAAGTGGATTGATACCGTGGGTGTATAATCCTCTAACTGCAAAAGGAAATCTGACAATGGTTGTCCTGCAGTTTTGGTTTCTTCGTTGTAAATGGGTGGTGTTTCTCTTTCAAAATTATCTGCCATTTTTTTTTGTGCAATGCGAAATAAAATTGTGCTATTAATTCCTAACCTAAATCACTAGACGCGAAAACGAATAGTTTCGTTGTTCTATAATTTGCCTCTCTGCGGTTTCCGTTTTTTGTTTCATAAATATATTCTTTGTGGAGCAGAATAGTACTTCGGAGAAACAAGAAAATTTCTTTTTCCTGCACAACTCACATGAATAATCGACGCGTAAACTACATTGAACAGTGCATATGATACAACATGATACAATTGATATGAATTGATACAATGCAATGATGCTTTCATTAGAGAAAACTCAGAGTGGACATGCCAAGTCTGAGGTGTTTCCGTCTATTAGCGCCTCTATGTGCACATGAAATGAACTGCGTAGCCAATGTCCATTATTCAACACTTCCAATTCATGTCCAGTATGTCCACTCATCTTCTCTCTGCTTTAATAAAGTTCTTTTGAGTGTACCTAGTGTAGGAATTACAACAATCTTGACCAATCAAGCGCTGCATTGGCCTAGTGCGCTTTTTTAATTGGTGATACTCAGTACACTAGCTACACTCGATTAATGAGCATCACTGTACATAAATACATACGAAGAATTTCTCATAATCTAACCTAACCTTGATCGAAGCATTGTGTTTTAAATCAACGATACCAACAAATTATTAAAAAATGTGGCTATAATAGCAGAAAAATAACTTGTACACATTATAATTGATTACTTAATCCCAGATATTATTGAATAATTATTATTCAATACGTAAGCCAACAATAGAATGGGAATGAAGGCGTAATCAACTTGATTCGCGCCAAATTGCAATTTTTGTTTATAACAGAAATTTCTAATGTAAGTTAATATATATATATATATATATATGTGTGAGTGTGTGTGTGTGTGTATGTGTGTATGTGTGTGTGTGTGTGTGTGTGAGTGAGTGAGTGAGTGTGTGTGTGTGTGTATATGGAATCTGTTTTGAAAAATTTTTGTGATAGTTGATATGGCTAGAGAGTGACTTATGTAATTATAACTGTTAGTACAACATAATGATCTTTTTAAGGATGGCATCCGAGGATGTAAATTCTCATGCAATACTAGCTCCTTCAGAAGAAGCTGGCCAGCCTGTTACCAGTACCTCGCAGGAAAGTAACAATAAGGATGCTAACCCGCCTAAGCTACAGACTCAAGTAAATCCAACAAGTAATCAACAAAGGATACAGCTACGCAAGCAGCAGACATACAACTGGCCACAAGAAAAGAAATTGTTAAAGCTTGCAAATTACAGTGCTTGTCAAGTGGAGGAATGCAAATGTACGGGCTGGAAGAGCATGCAGCCGCTTATAAGATCACCAAAGGGCGAGATACAGGCGCCTGTTATAAACTTTTCTGATCCATGCAAGATGTGTACTCATCTTTTAGAAAGTCACATTAAGCATCTACCAATTCAGTCTGACAAGGAAATCAACAGATTATTGGGAATGGCTATCGATGCAGATAATATTTTAACGTGTACACACAGGGAAACAGATCCTGATACTAAGAAAGTTTATTTTTATTTGTACAAATTGTTGAGAAATTGCATTTTATCTATATCAAAGCCAGCCATAGATGGTCCATTAGGACTACCACCATTCGAAAGACCTTGCATTGCAAAGGCTATAATAAACTTTATTACATTTAAGTTTAGTCATTTGTCACCAGCAGAATGGCAAACTATATGTGATATGACAAAGATGTTTTTACACTGTGTGAATTTTTGGAATTTTGAAGCACCAAGTGCCAAACAAGCAACACTTAACGCGGATGAAACTCCTGCTTACAAAATTAATTTTACTCGCTGGTTAGTTTTCTGTCATGTGCCTGCATTTTGTGACTCTTTACCACATCACGACACTTCGTTCTCCTTTGGAAAAACTTTGTTGCAAGCTGTATTCAAACAACTTCATAGAGAATTAGTGAATAAGTGTCACAATGAAAGAGACAGAATAACACCAGAGAAGAGAGTTATGGTTTTAACACATTTCCCTAAGTATGTATTGAATTTTTTCTTATACATTTTTACTTTTTATAATTATAATTAATATTTTTAATATTCTTAAAAAGCTGTGTTTTAATTCTGGCAAACATTCGGCGCGCAGTTTGGGTGATCTTGTAAATGTTTATAAATTTATCTAGAAAATTATTGAGTACTAAGAACTGCTTTCAATCAGTATTGACATTTCTTGTTTTTCATTTTAACTTGTTATGCTTTCCGGTCATATTGAGATTTGTTTGTATTGTATATATGCGTCAGCTGAAAATGACGCTCATGTAACATCACCGGTTATTGCGATAAATATTAGTGTCTCGGAGGTCGAACTGGCTAATACAGCCTTCTCGGATCGTAAGGGGATCCACGTTCAAACTTTGGTCGAGGTAATATTTTTCGCAAAAAATGTTTTATAGTTTTTCGTGATTAGGGAGGTTTGTAGAGATGTGTATAAGCATCACAAATTATTAAATTGATTAGCAATTTAATTTCGTAATATTACGTTCTTCTTAAAAAGCTGTGTTGCAAACATTCGGCACGCAGTTTGGCGAATCTTGTAAATATTTATAAATTCATCTAGGAAATTATTGAGCATTAAGAACTGCTTTCAACCAATATTGCCATTTTTTGTTATTTTGATATATTGTTACATTTCCCGTCATATTAAGATTTGTTTGTATCATAATTATAAGTTATTACACAATTCTTTGTGTTTAAGGTTTCTTTCGATGCTAGAAGTTGAGATTTATTCTGATAATTCACCCATGTGGGATCCTGAATTTAAACAAGTACTACCATCTCATCTGCAAGCTATCTTGGAATCAAAGGCACAACCATCAAGAAAGACAGGAGAATTCGAGAAAGTCACTGTTACACCAAACGAAAAAGATAATTATACAACTATAAATATTAGTCCTGGAATAAGAAGACTTCCCGAAAAACGTTCTTATTCCGAAGGACGACCTGATATGAGGAAAAGGAAAAGTGAAGAGGCTTTCGAGGATTTGCCAGACAAAACTGTTGCTGAAATTGTTACGACTATTAATGACCCCAACTATATGTGTGGACCTGATGCGGTATTTCCTCCGGATGTTCCACGAGACGAAACTGCTAAAATTGAAGAAAGCAAAAAAATCATAGAGTTCCATGTAGTTGGAAATAGCCTGACACAGCCTGTGTCTAAGCAAACTATGCTTTGGCTGATAGGATTACATAATGTATTCAGCCATCAGTTAGTTAGAATGCCCAAAGAATATATATCTCAATTTGTTTTTGATCCGTGAGTATTCTTCGAAAATATTAATATATTAATTTATTTATTGTAAGAATTTTTATCTAACGATAATTCTTTGTGTTTATCACGCAGGAAGCACAAAACATTGGCTCTGATAAAAGGTGGTCGTCCAATCGGCGGTATTTGTTTTCGCATGTTTCCTACTCAGGGTTTTACCGAAATAGTATTTTGCGCTGTTACGAGCCAGGAGCAAGTAAAAGGCTATGGAACGCATTTAATGAATATGCTGAAAGATTATCATATCAAAAACAACGTCTTGCATTTTCTTACGTTCGCCGATGAGTTTGCTATCGGATACTTTAAAAAGCAAGGATTTAGTAAAGATATAAAACTACCAAAGTTAATGTATCAAGGATATATCAAAGATTATGAAGGAGCGACGTTGATGCACTGTGAATTAAATGCTAAAATAGTATATACCGAATTTACAGCGGTACTAAGGAAACAAAAAGAAATCGTAAAAAAGTTAATTTATCAGAGGCAACAGGAAATACAAAAGATTCATCCGGGCTTAACATGCTTCAAAGACGGTGTAAAAAGCATTCCCATCGAATCCATTCCAGGAATTCGCGAAACTGGATGGAAGAATTACGCTCAAACGAGGACAAGAGGTGTGGCCAAAGGAACGCAAAATTCAGAACTTGTGGATTGCATAGATATGTCAGATTCTCTTTATAACGCCTTGAACAGCGTTTTAAATAGCGTGAAAAGCCATAGTACAGCGTGGCCGTTTCTGGAACCTGTGGACAAAGACGATGTCCCAGACTACTATGATCATATAAAATATCCAATGGGTAAGCACAGAAAATATACATATTAAAACGCTTTTAGATTAAATATTAGTATTTAATATTTACGTAAAATATTAAATATTAATAAATAACTTGTGTTAAAATGAGAAAACTTATTAATAAGTCAGGAATTAGTAATACATGATTTTTTTATATTGCAGATCTCAAGACTATGGAAGAACGTCTAAAGTCTAAATACTATGTAACTAGAAGATTATTTATCGCAGACATGACACGAATTTTCACAAATTGTAGATTGTACAACAGCCACGAGACTGATTATTATCGCTGCGCCAATGCTCTAGAAAAATACTTTCAGACACGTATGAAAGAGATTGGTCTGTGGGACAAATAGAATTTTTAAGAGTGTCTTGTGATATATTAACAAATATAAAAACGAAATTTTATTTATTTATTCCTCTATTATTACCTGCTCAGTACAATTATCAATACTTTCAATTAAATTTAATAAGATTTCTTCGAGAATGTTTGCAACAAAAATTAAAATTTTCTATTTCAATTATGAAATTTTTGTAATTCAAAACTTGATATTAAATATGCAAAACTAATGTAATAAAACTTGGATTTAATATTTTTTTTGTAAAATATAAAATACCGTTATGCTATTTCATAGATTACATCATACAAAAAAATGGTGGGTTTTATAAATTTATAATAACCGTAATTTCGGACATTATAATGACGATTGCGCGGGGTACGCCGATTGCACGGTGCGCCGATAAAATATATTTTACCGCGTAGATAAAGATTATCTACGGCGTCGTTAATCACGAGCCAATAATATTATGATCACAATGATAATTAAAATGATATGACTGATTAAATACCTGATATTATATTAATTGATATTTATAAAGGAAGTTGCGTAATAGTAAAAATGTATCTTGCAGGTGCACACCAAGAGGTCAGCGTTGGAGAAGATCAACCTCAAGTTCATCGATACTAGCTCCAAATTCGGACACGGTCGCTTCCAGACTGCTGTCGACAAGGCCTCCTTCATGGGACAACTCAAGAAGGATCGTCTGCGTGAGGAGGAAGCCCGTACTGTCGGTGTACCAACCGCTCCACCAGCGCAATAAAATCGTGTTTTACTGGATACGATTTATAAGAAAAAAAAAAAATTTTTTTTTAAATCTTACATAGTCTTGTTTATTTTCTCGCATGTTTCTCCTGTATATGTACATTCTTGAAACGGATCTGAAGCATTACATGACGAATTGCTTTTCAATTTTGCTTTGCAATTGATTTATATTATTTTTGAATCTTTCGTTTAAGATTGTCTTTCATTTTTAAAAACGACAAATTATACATTGTAAAAAAATTTAACGTGTTGAATTTTTTATATATACTATATTTGTATCAAATGTTTTTGGGTTAAACTTAGTACATTTTGTTATACGTATATGTATATTTTTTTGCTATATAGGTGCACAATTTTAATGTAATATTCTAATTATTTATAGTTATTGTAATACAAAACGAGTCTATATGTAATGGCCTGTACTTTGACATTAAATGTAATTCTAACGTTAAGTGTAATATTCTGAATAATATTAGGTGTAATTATTTTGCATTTTAACAAGACACTAACAGTATACACGTAACTACTGTATTATATTTGTCGCAACTACTGTTATAAAGTGCAAATCCGCATTTACAACGTTGTTAATTTTTAGCTATTAATTATTTCTTTAATAAAAAGACAAAATACAAATTTTTAGTTTTCGTTATACTTTATTGAAACAATACCTTCAATATTTATTATTTCTCTATTATAATACGGTCTCAGAATTCCAAACGATTAAAATACCACATGTATTTTTTCGTGATTTATTTGGATTTGTAGAATTAATAAAAATTAAATTTTGTTATTAGATTAAATAATAGATCGGTTTGTTTTATTTGTTCATTTTATACTTATTTTCTAGAATTTTTTAACGGTTTTATTTAATATCAAAGATCAAGATTAGATGGAAAGGTA
>QKQZ01030576.1:0-24660 GCA_003595255.1 Solenopsis fugax | reverse complement strand
GGCGCGAGCGCGAGTTCGCGGCGCGTCAGCTGCCGCATTCTCGCGTGATTTTCGCGGCAGCAATTACTATGTAAATACCGTAGCTCTCCTGCGCGGAAGAAAGTAATTACTGTGATTCGCCATCGGGCGCGAGCGCGCGACCGCAGATTAAATGTCGCCAAACATTATTTTATTTTTCCTCGACAGAACTTCACGACTTTTGGCGATGCTCCTGCGAGTACATCCTGCGGGTGCATCATTCTCTCTTTCTTCAATTTCTTTGTGAAAATCGTACGTGTTTCGACTAGTAAAAAAATGTTGATCGTTGCTGAACGTCGATAAAAAAATTAGTACAAAAGAAAAGCTCCGCGCGCTTAAAAGAAGAGAAGAAGAAATATATAAGTTATATGCTCTGATTTATCTACGTATATAGCCCCATAAAATTGTCAGAAAATTCGAAGCAGTATCTTAATTTAAATACATATGTTTAATCAACGGACATGTATATTAATATTAAAGTACATCGATCGATACATAAAAACTCTCATTTTGACCCGAATAACAAGTTCACCGTATGGTATGAATATGCATTTCAGATTAATTTAATATGATAAGCTTACAGAAACCGCTGAAGCGATAATAACCGGCGTTGCGTTATTAACTCCATTAAAAAAATTATAAAAATATAAAAAAATCATGTTTACTCGCATATACTTTTTAACAAGTGACGTAAAAACAATAATAAAATTATTATACTTACACGCGCATGCGTGTGTATGTGTATGAATATGTGTGTGTGATAATTAAAATACAGAAATTTACGTAACGTAACAAAACTACAAAACAATCGCTCCAATAAATTATATATTGATTAATTAAAAACATTCTTTTAAAATAATTACCTTTTTATTGTATAAATGCATTTATCTTTAGTATTAAAAAGAAGAAATATTTGATTTCATATATACAGCAAATGTAAAAATGTTTCCCTCTTTATATTTTAATGCCCGCGATAACATTAAGACAATATATATTGTTACGCCAATAATCAATAAAGCTGAGATATAGGTCATTCACGTTATCACATCTCTGAGGTACGTTACACTCCGATATTTCCCGGAAACAGGAGACTTACCCATAATTACCACGGTTACCGGGGACTAATGACACCGTCGGATGTATTATTAGTATACACTCCCAGCGCACACCCCGACGGTCTTATCTGGGGCGAGGGGTAACGGCGACAGCTCGTAAATTGATTCGAGATAATGTTGTCGTCTTCGGGCTACCAAGTCACATCAGGAATCTGTCGTTCAGGGCAAATTCGCTTTTAGTGGCTGCTTTTAGTAGCTTTTATTTTACTCTTATGAGTTCATTCCCTCGCAATCTCCTCGCCATGTGCCTTTTTCATCCATCGAGACGGAGAAAACATTTCAACTACGAGTTTTAAGTTCACTCCATTATCGTAATTTATTTTCACCGAATGCATTTCCGAACGCAGAGCGATAGTAAAACAATTTGTTACACAATGGTCAATATTTATCATTTCAAATCCAACTTGATTTTTTTTTAATGGAGACATAGTGTAAACGCGTATTCAATTCATATTTATATATAAAATCAATGTTTCTTTAAAACTCGCAAAAAAAAGAAGAAGGAGGAAGAGAAATTGTTTTATCCCCTTCTCGATACCTTGCGTAAAAATCAAAATGTTAAGAATAAATCGATTTTCTGTTACAAGCTTCTGCTTTCATCCTTCAGTCATAAAAGAAACTGAAATAAGACTGAGCTGCTTTAAAAGAGTTCAAAGATATGCTTTCCTTGTGCACAGTATCCTCTTAACTTCTTTCCATAGAGAAAATTTATAGCGGACGATAATCTTTAAACCGACTTCCGCCCTTCTAAACTTCAGCCTAGGCTCAGGAAAACAAGCCCATATGGAGTGTTATATTTTTTTACTCTGCTAAAAGGCTAATGTTCCATTGATAAATAGTTAAAACGCGAACTGGTTTTCGAAAAAAGCTTTTAAAGTCGTTTTTATTCAACTAACCGAAAAAAAAAACTATAATTTCTGCTTTTCATTCGAAACCGATTCAATGACGTGCACATTTTAAGCGGATTTTCGACATGTTCCATGTGTCGCACCTGCGATTATTCACTGTAGTATTGATTTAACACGCAATATTATCACGAAAATCTCATACGAACAATCAAGAGCTACTAAAATTATGTAATTTTCCGATCAATTTGGTAATTCATACGTTTCGGTTTATCGGAAAATCGTTATCAAATAGTTCTACTTTTCAAACACCGAATTATGAAAATAATTAGATATATAGAATAGTTTTAATCCCGATATATTATGCGCATGTTATAAATAAATAAAATAATTATTATCATTTATCAAAAGCGTACGAATCGTGTTGTTCAATATGCTTGTCGGCAATCCGCTATCGAACAACCACATCGTTTCTCGTATGAAAAAAAGGTAAAATGAATATTTTCCGGACTGTCATATCACATACATCGTCTTTCAACACATGTGTGATTACGCGAAAGCAGCAAACGCTATCGCGCGGCAAACTGAAATATGAGAAATCGCTACACGCACACCGCTTTGCGAAACGTCACGTCCGTAAACATCCATCGGTCTTTTTGAATGTAATCGACGGTGAAAATATTTCAGGAGCGCCGACGGAACTTTATCTTCGACCCCGTTTTCAAAGACCCTATATCCTATCCCGAAAGCAGACAGGGGCCGCCGGACGAGAAGAAGAGGAAGAAGGTGAAGCGCTCAAAATGTTTGTGTATTCAGAAAAGGATCAAGCTCATATCACGGAATCCTCGAGTGTTACGCCATATAGCAGCCCACTCATATCTCGCATTATTAGAATCTAAGCCCCATCACATGTGGATGTGTTCGTAACAACCCCTTATCTATGCCGTTCGATCGATAGCGTTGATGTCGCCTTCAAGATTACGACGGAATCTTTGAAACACTCGAGTAACTTTTACGTTATTTACGATACACATTATTCCTGCCTGGACTTGTACATCCCAAAAATATCGCACTGAAAATGTAATGTGTATGTGTACGTAACTAACGTCAAAGTTATTCAAGTGTTTTGTCAGTGAGAATTTAATTACAAATTATTTTAGATTACTCTAAAATATATTTTTGTATATTATACAATTATGAGGAATACACTGTTATTAATAATTATTAATAATTCATGTTCGTACGTTATATTTTTAGTGCAATATTTTCAACATGTACAATCTCAGGCAGAAATAACGTGTGCCGTATACTCGTCGCTACGCTCAAGCTGGTGATAGTAAATTAAATCGGACGGATTATGAAGCGAGTGAAGACGAATATATGCATAAGTACGGTTTACATTTGATTCGCCCGGAATATCTACCTGGCTGTTTGTATCGTTAACCAACTCCTACGCGAGAGTAAACGATTTCATAATGGAAACTCGCGGTTGATATTTCAAATGAATCGTGACGTCTGTCTCTGAAGTGGATTACATTTCAAGAACCAATCATTCCGCGCCGCGCGTATTTGTCGAGAGCTTATTAAAAAAAATCCGCGATTAGCTCGCCCGAAATACGTGATATGACAATTATACCCAAGCAAACTGTAAACGGCACGAACACGACTTGGTTTGTTAACAGTGCAAATATTTAAATGTCACAATTAATATATCGATATATTCGGCGCTTTAATACTAAATGTCTACGTCAAATAGGTTTTGTTCACTTGAAATAGTTTCGATGTACGTCTTTCCTGCCGTGCATATCCGTAAATTTTGCGATCGACTGCAAATTTTTAATGGACAACGTCAACGCACGAAATCACATGTACAACTTTTCTTGAGTACTTTCGAAAAGTGTCGTAAAACAACCCCCTCCCCCCGCCAGTTTCGCGTTACGATCTTATTGCCTATGTAGAAGCCGGTTAGAGCCGAAAGTTGGAAGATCCGCTATGTATTCAAAACGAAAATTCCACGGCAGATATCTTCCGCTTAAGTGACCAGCAAGGCGCGTAAAGCCAGCAAATTCTACTTCGCCTTTCACTGCGGAAGCTGGATGCACCTTTCTCAATAGTAAAAGTAGTCGAACCATTGAAAGTTTAACGCACCGTAAGCACGTAGAGCTTCTACGTAACTGCATTGGGCACATGCAGCTTTTTCCCCGCGTCCAGCCCGAGATTGTATCGGGGATATGTGCCTTATGAGCCAGCAATAAATAAGCAGCTCTAGCTTTTACAAGTAGCAATGTCAATGGCAATTCACAATGTTCAACTTGGATTGCGTTCGATCGTCTCTCTCGATAGCTGCAAGAAAGGGAACCGCTAGTGAATGTATAGGAATATGTTTGATATATATACAATGTTGTTAAGATATCTACAAACAATGAGAATATATATATATAAATTAATTTTTAAAACATTATGTAGTTACGTATTAAAACGATTTGATAAAATTAGGTATCGTACATTATTGATTTCGCGTCTGATCGACATTATTGAGAATACGAAAAAATTGAATTCAACCCCTATGGAATGATATATACTATATTATATTACGATACGCTGTGGACAGTATGATGACATAGGTTCTTATATTGGCGGCAATATTCGTAATATATTACAGAGAAAATTCTATTCCCTTTGGCATTATATGGGAGGGATAAGTCGTTATGGGGAAACTGTAATTCCGAACACCTGGAGATATTTTCTGGTTCTTATTTTCTGCTCAGTCTCGAAGGAACGATTGCATAGAAACTTCGGCGACAATTGTCTCAAGCGTCGCTTTTTTACTTGCTACAGATTTTTTTTCGCAAATTTAATATCGATTATTCTATAATAAAAATTTCTACTGACGCGCCAACTTTTTTTTAGTTAACTTTTTAATTTTTTCACACACTGAATATCTCATTGGAATTTTATTAAAATATCGAATACTTGAAATACAAATTAAAAGAAAACTTAAAATAAGTGATTAATATTGCTCCACGAACGAATCCTAATCTCCCTACAAAAGTTTTCTTTTATTATAAATCGGTTATAGAAGAAACTCGAGATGTATCAATGCCCCGATACAGCATTTTTTTACTTAATAAAGAGAATAAGTAAGAACCATATCTTGTTACTGTCATTTTAGAAACCAAACATATTCCGTAATGATAGTCAGCATTGCAGACAAGCATTTTGGAATCAGCAATTAATTTTACATGTCTGATCTAAACGAGACAGCCTTCGGTATAACTGATTCATCAATTAAATCACTGTAGCGATATATCATCTTTGCGATAAGTAACCGACAGAAACACGACCGTTATTGCAAACGTCTGGTTTGTCTGAACTTGTTATGCTTCAAACTTGACGCTCCAACTTATCCTCTTTGAGAAACATTACCTTTTAACTTCATCACGATTGACAAAATGATATAAACGAAGTTAAATGGTATATTTAACATTACATATTTAAAAACTAAACATGTCCAAATGATATAAAAAGTATTATAACTTTTGAGTTAATATATTATTACTTCCTGCTGCCAACTGAAAGTCATGTATTTTGAATTATATTTTGTGTAGTATAGTTCATATAATATTTGATAAATATATACGAAAGAAATATATTTCTATAATTTTATAATTTATTTTCTTTCTAAACTGTATAATAGCCCACTATTTGAAAAGAGGATAAAATAGAGAGAGCATTACGTTTTCACAGTTCCGAACATAGTAATTACGCCTGTCGGCAGGAATCCTAAGCTTCAGTTATTAAATTCTAAAATACTTTGTGATTTATTCACTTTCGATACGATGTTAAACATGACATCGATTGCACTCGCGAATCAGTGTTAGAGAGTCTGAACTCTTTTTTGCGGCTAGCTCGACATACGCTTGAGAGTTCGAAGAACCGGCATCGGTAATTGCGCTCGGTACCAATACGTCGTGTTGATTAAGACAGATCAATATCCAATTTGAATATATAAATGTACACGCTATAATTCTGAATACAATTGGAAGGCGATACTCTCCAGATCGATTGTGCGAAGTCCATTTGCACTTGTCGCGTACGAAGTCTTTATCGAAATGAATTTTCACGCCTCTCTAATTGATTTGCCGATTGTAATATCAAAGTTATTAAATGGCTTTAATTCTATATTATATTTCATTATAAAAGAATAACAAAAATTATTTAAAAAAAGTAAAGATATCTCTGAAAAATAAAATAATTACGTAAATTTGAAGTTAATTATATTATTAAATCGTCGATATTTTAAACCTGATTTTTAAACAATAACATGATTGTTTTCATTAATTCACAAAGAATGGATTCTTTCTAATTCAGTATTTCCGTTCTAGTAACAGCTCGATAATGGCCAAAATACATTGAGAAGAAATGAAAATTGGGAATGGCAATAAGTTTAATAGAAATGAAAATGGACACAATTAAAATTGACAGTCTACATCCGGTAAATGTAATTGCATGACTAGACAATAACTTCAGAAAGAATGCTGATTTTATATCTCAAAAACGCGAGCTTTTTTTGAAAGTGAATTGTGAGACCGGAAAGATATTGATATCAACTAATTTCCATCAATGATAGATGAACTTTGATCTCGGTTTAACTTATTCTTTATCTCTTTCCAGTTTTAAAAATTAAAAAAAGACAAAGAATACATTAAACTGAAATTAAAGTCAATTTACATTGTTGGAAATAAACATCAACCACATATATAATGTAAAAGATTTAATAACGAACAAAAATTTATGCATAACAAAGCAATGCCAACTGATACATTGCGGAGTATCAATGTCACGTGACACTTCGTAAAAAATGCGAAGAATCTATTTCACGTAAATCAACATTTGACTTTCACATTCCACGACCAGCCAAACGACAATCGGTTTATCGACGAGAAATATGAACGATTTTTGACTACCAACTATTTCAGAGCTTCCGTTCGACTCGGTTTTACGACCTCGTCCGTCCAATAAATGGAGTAAACATCGACTATGATCAAAAGAAATCAAGAGCATCTGTCTATCTGAATTGTCTCTACGATATCTCACAGAGGGTTACGTTGTCAACCATATTGGTGTATCTCTCATTTTACCATTACTACATTTCTTTTCCTGATATTTCTCTTTCCATCACTTCTTTCATCCACGTTTATATTTTCTTCATATATTAACTAAATACGCATATATCGACGTTCAATTTTCAACAAAATATTAAAATAATCTTTTTCTGCTAAGATTGTGAATAATTTCTCTTCCGATGTTGCATAACATACTGCTTCTACGTGTCAATTTATCACATTAAAATTATCGAGATTTTAAAATTTATACAAATGTATCGAAAGGTACATTCAACAATAATTATAATTTATACTCTATATACGTGTGACAATATCTTGAGTTTACTAGAAACATAAACAGAACAGATATCAATTATCGTATTAAAGTAGATAAGGAATGTGACATTTGTATTGAATTAGACAAGAACTGTGCTTCATTCCGAAGTGCAATGCATTAACAGCCGCACCGGGTGTGCACTTGTGAGCGCATTATGCATTTGACAGTCGTCCAGAGACATATAACATCACAGCCGGAGAGTAATGTCCCTTCCCTTTGGCTCAACTTGCCAGTGTTTAAGCTAGCAGAGAACTTTCGTGCGAGTTTCGCGAAAGACATCGACCGATTTGCGAATGCTGACGCGGCCCATTAATCATAATCCATTCTAAACAAGTTTGGCTACAACGTTAATTGCGAATCGCAATTATCTACGCCAAGAGTAATACACGACAAGTACCATCTTCACAGTACATACGCAGCAAATAATTAATTCTTGCCAATACAAGCCTGCTATTGTGTTAATGAATAATAATATTAAATGGGGCCTATAAGGTTTTTCTTTTAATAATTACAACTATAAATTAATAGAGTTTGATTATCTAAATAAAAACGTCTAGAAAAAATATATTATAAAAATCAGGCTCATATTGCTCTTTACTTTGATTTATATACAATCTTCTTCTCTCTCCCTCTCTCATTAATTTTATTTTCTGTGATTATTCCATAATTATTTTTTACTCAACATATTTATGTTATTTTTACTTTATTACACTTTTTTTAATTTTTATTCTATTTTTGTTTTTATTTTTCGTTCTTTTCATTATTTCTGTACATTTTTTAACATTCTTAGAGGTCTAGAATGACAATAAACGATTCGCCTCTCTTTTTCTTTCTTTTTCTGATATAACAACCGCGTTACATAATATCGGAATAGTGAATGTGAACCAGATTCAATTAAGGTGACAAGATCGGCAAATTTTCAAGTCTTTCGCAGCCGGTGCGATATTCGAGAACGGCCTGTCATTGTCACGAAGCGATGACCACCATGCCATTGTCGCTCGCCGTATGTAATATCATTGCAAAGTGGAATTATTATGGCGGTGAATAATATTTCGTCTGGATTTCGGTGTGAAACGCACGCTCGTGCGGTCGGATCGCGTGACAGGCTACGTCAAAAGGACGAATTACGTGACCAAACGACGTGTATTTTCGAGACAAACGAGGCGTGTCGTTTCGTTCCCTCGCGAAACCGTCGGCTATCCGGTCACTGTGGCAACAACGGCGCGAATAATAGTAATTCCCGGCATAATGGAATCGGCCGGATAGGTAACGAGGTTATCGAGACTGAAGTTATTCGTATAGTCCCTGGCTCTACTCAGCATTGCAATTACGTCGGCGCACCAGTTGCGTTTAAAATATAATGTTATGTAAAATGAATGTGTCGCAGAACGACTCGTTAATATTTATGAGATCGTATTTAGTGAATTATTTTATGGCAGATTTTTACGAACTCACCGAAATCAAAGATTAACGATACGAATTGTTAAAAAAAAAAGTGTGTCTTACAACGCTTTCAGGCGATAAGTTTAAATACGATACGATATAACCAATGTCGTATGAATGAATATATGTTAACGACGTTCTAATTGCATATGACAATGCAAAACTCGACACATAAATGTGGCATATTTGCATGCGTCGTGCATATTCGACAAATAATCACGTCGCCTGGAACCTGTTTAATGCGAATGTCTGCATAAATTACTGCAGAATTTCTAAATCGGTATAACGCAAAATTTTGGTGCATGAGAAAAAAATTTATTTGAATACTTTCAATGGCATAATTCATTAAATGTAAAGAAATATTTATTCAATAAAAAAATGATAATTAAATTGCATTTAATGATTCTTGTATTAAACAAATATTTATTTACATTTTATAAATTATGTCATTGCAAGTATTCGAACAAATATTTATTAAAATTTAGTAATTTTTTTCTCTCAGTATACATAAACGTGATAGTAAAAGTAACAAAAGTCAACGTATTTTGCAACTTTCGTCCAGAATGATTTCTTTCGAGACTGTAATACAGATAGATACGGATTAAAGTTCAGTTCTCTCAAAATATACATATATTACAATCATAATTTACGTAAAATTACAAAAATCACTGATTTAACATTTTAAGAGAATTATAAAAACTGCAAAAATTGATGAACGTAAAGAGATGAAAATATATATCAGTACCAACAAGAGTACATATGTAATATAATGAGAAAATTGTGTCCTACTGATTGTTGTATCCCTGGAGTTTATTTGATTATTGATTTTTATTAGCTGCGCGATGCCCGCAGGCTGCTCAATCCGCTGAAAAGCCGTTTCATCGAAACTGCTAATTATAATCCGATCATTATACGATTCCGATAAATTTGTCATAAAATCGCTTGCCGCTCATGCGGTAATTATGCCAATAACATTACGATACCCAAAGAGCTGCAACTGTTTGTATATTTCGTCATTTTTTGATTATCGGCCTATTTAATATTTAAATGGTCCATTACCGAGCACTTAACGCTATTTATGATAGAAGACTGAGTGCCGGTCTAGTTTTTATTCTTTTTGCTTCAGATTACTTCGTCCCAATCCATTTACGTGATCTCAAATTTTCCTTTCCCTCTGCGTTAAATATTTTGGGTTACAACAACATCGTGCTCGTTCTATTCGTGTCATGCTATTTCATCCAATTATTATGGCAAAAGGAAACTGTTACACGCACCTCGGGCACCGGAGACGAAAGAAGCAACAAGGTAAAGAATGCGAGACAGAAATATAAAGAGGAAAAGAAAGAGGGATGAAAGGAGAGCAGCCGCTGAGGCACAAACGGAGGCAACAAAAAGGAGAGAGTGCATAATGTAAATGAAACCATCTCTCCTCCCCGCGCCGTCTCGTAGATGCACCTGTGAATATTTTTCCATCTGCATCGTGAAATACAGATATTCAAGAGGCATCTGCTCCCCTCCTAACCCCTCGCAGCCTAAGACGCGACTCTCCTTATAAAACCGAACTTCGACAGTTCTGCTCTTCCCTGCCATTCTCCCTTTTCCCGGTTGCAGACTTCGGGAAAGTGGTACGTGGGCGAAATTTCGACGTGACGAGCATACAGTGTCCTGTACCTCATACCACTTCAACTGCCTCGTCCTTCGAGCCCGCATCGTTTCTTCCCTTTATATCCT
The DNA here is from genome assembly GCA_003595255.1 of Solenopsis fugax. Classification (NCBI taxonomy): domain Eukaryota; kingdom Metazoa; phylum Arthropoda; class Insecta; order Hymenoptera; family Formicidae; genus Solenopsis; species Solenopsis fugax. Next base: position 14,066 of record QKQZ01030576.1, on the reverse strand, counting down.
CCCCCTCGTTGTGTCACTCGAATGGCACCAAAAAAAAATCAAGAGCCTGCGTGATAATAGTAACAAGCAAATTCGAAAGATATTCACCAAGATTGTAAAAATATAACATATGTAACAATAAACAATATCTGTACAATACCAGATATGTAAAATTTCGCTTCAAATTCACGTTTAAATTAAAAAAAATAAAACTTTAAATAAAGATATTTGAAAATATTGGTACTTAACGGAAATAGTAACAAAAAAGGACAAATAATAATAAAAGAAGACAAATCGTAAACGAGGAATAAGATTCGCATTCTCAGCTGCATTATATTCAAAGATCAGCAATCGTTGCAACGATGATCTATATCTTTTGAAAGGACACATTATACACACACACATATATTAAAAGAATCACCAAATCTCTTTTCTTTCGAAATCAAAAATTGTAGAAATCTTTTTGTAGAGAAAGTTAATTACGTCGAAATTCTAAAAAAAAAATGGAATATTAACTTTATAGAGATGTTGCACTTGTAAAAGCAAAAATAAACGAAAGTCATCACGTTGATACTCACGTTGATTGAAAAGTATTGAGTGGCAACATATATCGAACGTTGGTTTCAACGTCCGCAAAAAGATTTAAACCTTTCCTCTACACTCCTCGTTTTGCAGTCCATTAGTAACATTTTTTTAATTCATTTGAACGTATGTAATGACTCTTTTAATTAACGCATTCAAAAAAATAATTTTTACTTTGTGAAACTAAACGCAAATTTTGTATTATATAGATAAAGTAACGTACATCTTCATAACAATGTTCTAATTATGTATGATAATATAACATTCGTTCGTAAATTGCAAAACATATCCAATGTATAACAAAAATATCCAGAATAAAAAATTCATCTTCTACAAAATTTTTTAATGAAGTAAACTGAATGTAATTCAACAAAGCCAAACGATTATAATTAAAGTATCTAGTCCTACAAATTTTAATTCACGTTAACCATTGTACGAATCATCATATTTTTTCTAATTCCATCTTTAAAAAGACAGAAGAATCACATATTTGAGTGGACTTTAACTAATATTGATATACGCAGTCTCCTGTAAAAAAAATTCAACCGAAAATAAGAAAAGGGAGAAAGATGAGGGCTCGAAATAGACAACAAAGAAATGAAGCGCAGCAGGACAAAACGTTCGGTGAACTCTTGCGTAATCGAAGGTTTTGCGATGGTCATCGTTTTACCCATCGTTTTACACGACCGAATCTCCGAATAGAAGCCTGAAATTGCCGAAGTGGCCGTGCTTGGAAGAGGGGCTCTGAATCGAAGATTAATTGCACGATTCATCGGGTGCTGCAATGGTACGGGATCGTCATTGCTCTAAGCAGACACGATGAGACACTTCCATCGCCGCTGCAGACAGGCCGAAGAACGCGACAACAGGTACAGGCCCGAAATTGTGCAATAGAAATAAATGTCGTTTTGTTCTCTTTGTGATCACATCCGAGTGCACAATTTCACGCAAATTTACCCGTCTATACAGACCGCGACAGTTCGGTTACCACCCTCCCTTCCTCCCTCCCTCCTCTCGTCCTAACCTGTTAACAATAAACGTGGCTGTCCGAACTTTTTTTCGCTCTCTCGATCGAGCCTACATGCATTTCTCGTTTGTGCTGAAAGTGGTGTAAACTATATTTCAAAAATTGAATTAAGTACTTTCAGTCACACGTTACAAATCCATTATATCTTAAAATCTCATTTATCTCTCTCCCTCTTCTTTCCCTCTTTCTTTCTACGATGTAAAATGTTCTACGAATTTTATTCGACGGTTAATCCCATCGGTCAAGCGAAATAAATTAGGATTAGGACAAATGCGGACGCGAGAATATTTCTATAATTAATCACTTGCCGCACTCGAAGGCGTATGACTACGTCACGATAACTCTCGAAACGAAAACGAGGAGACGTAAATTATGTCGACGGGGTGCTCGATAAATTTCCACGTAAGTATCAAAGTTCGCTGGTGCGCAAAAGAAAACGCAACACCTGTTAGCTACGTGCCGCTGCTTATGGCATTAAGGGCGTGCTTTAAAATGCTATGCATAGAGAAGCCAATTGCCGTGGCGCATTTGCAGCATATTCCACGTACCTTCCTGCATCTACTTCGCTGTAGCTTCTACTCTTATATTCTTTCCCTGGCACGATTGAAATGTCATAACAGGCGATGCATATAGTGGTAGTAATACAAAAATCTGATGTATTATCATCCAGAATTTTTATATTAAACTACACTATACTAATAACAGTCAAATGCTATTTATTATAATTTTTTTTTAGTCAAACAAAATTAGATGTAAAAAATCAATATTAAATAAAATTAAACAGCAAGAATATCAAATTAAATGTTAAAATTAATATTGTGAGTTTAAATTAAAAAAAAAAGAGTTACAATATTTTATAGGTTTTCACTTGACGTATATCAGCAGGAAGGTATAAAGTTAAGTTTTTAAAGGAGAACCAAACAGAACAAGATCGCAGGCACTTCACGAAAGAAGAGATCAATGAGACGAGACCAGCAAACGCATGGAGAGGATCCATGAACCGGCATGTTTGCAGCGACTGTAAACATTGGGATCAATTTAAACTCAGATGTCCGCAATCAAGGGGTCGACGGATGTACTTTGAGACGACCACGCGAGAGACCGAAAAGGGAATAGAAAAGTTCATTCTGCAGGGTGTAGATATACGACGCCAAGTTGGAAGCAAGTAACCGTTCGTTATTGATCTTTCGTCTCTTTTTATTACTTTGCGCTTAGCGCCTCGTTTTTCGTGACATCCATCTGATATACTCACTCTCGTGTCAATAACGAGACAGATAAGCATTTTCAACTATAAATTAGTACGTGTACTGTATTTATAATTGAAAATGCTTATCTGTCTCGTTATTGACTCACTATTAATACTTGTCAAAATTTAGTCTATCACATGTCCGACGCGCGCGAATATTGCTGATATTTTAACTGAACAGAACTGAATGTGATTACATATATAAAATTAATTAAAAAAATAAATTTTTAGAAAGTACTTTTCTTCAATTATATTTTCTCTAAAATAAATAACTAAAATAATTATTTTAACAAAATTATAAATAAAAAAATATAATTTTTTTCAATTTACTACTTTGAATGCTTCGTTAAGATATCATCTCGAAATTTAATATCATGATGCGAAAGGGGAAGAGCAACTACATGCACGTCGATTTTTCTACCCATTGTTGCTGAAATTTGCTCTCGTAATTTTCCGGTATTCTTTCTCATAGTGCGAGGTTCAGCGGCAACAACTGTTCAACAGTTGTTACAGTTGCCAGTGCGCTGATGTAGGTTCGATACTCTTTTTGAACTAGCCGCAAAAAAGAATTGGCACAAAAGCCTCCCGAAGAGGAAGCGTATTCACGCTTGCATGATTGAATCGTCCATGTACCGATACATTTCCGATATCGATCGCGGCAAAGGCAAAAATTCCGCGGCATATCGAGTATTACGGATACCCTTGTAATCATAGCCCCTTGTAGCCCTCACCAACATTCCATTTCCTATCGCCTGGGAACAAAAGAGATAGTTCTTTGAACGAGCATTATGAAACACGACCATTAAATTTGCAGACTTCTTCACTCGCAACTCGATCTTTAATGAATTTTTTTAACGATGCGGTACAATCCACTTTGGTCGAAGTGTCGATAAGAGGCGACGCTCGCCATTTTTAATAAATTCCGCTATTAACGAGATTATTCTTTACGACAATAAATATAAAATTCAAGATTATCGATGTTTCGCGAGATAACAAAATAATGTGATCAGCGTTGATCAAAATTAAAATCACCTTTGGGACACATTGTGTAATGTAATTACAAAGTATTCTGGTATACTTTTTTATAGACTCATTTTATCAACGTTCCTAAAAATAATATAAATAGAAAAAAAAACCATGGGATAAACTGTTAAGATACCTGCGTCAATTTGCTGTCTTGCTAAAGCAATAATGTAAAATACATAAGTATCGATATCTCGCGGTAGCGATACTTACGACTAGCGAAGGGCAGCATTATAAATATGTCAATGATAAATCTTGCCATTTGCTGGCCGAGAGAGAGAGAGAGAGAGACTGAATCGATATATCGAGGCATCCACTCTCGGTGCGCAGGATCGACATCCGATACCTCGTACTGCGAGCGCATTCCGCGACACATAAATAACTATTATACACACGGTCTGCCATTACATTTCCGCACACGTAGACGCATTCGCCCTCGTTGAATGTCTATCGCGTCGCCACGAATGTACAGTAATCCAAAGAGGTGCGATCGTCGTCGGGCGATGACGTTTAGCGCACGGAGCAGAATTTCTTATTGTCCGAGCGACGTCGGAGAACGATTTATGTGGCTATATTTCGTCTTTCGATGAAGAAACTGCCCGTCCTACCGAATCACGTTCTTTCGTGATCGATCGCGAAGGCGAATCATACCCGACGTGTTACGTGAGTTGATCTCACTCACGTATATTTTATATATATTTGCAATAAGTTTCTGCTATATTTTAATCTCAACATTTCTTAAAAATGTCTGCATTAAATTAAGTTTTCCTTCTGGAATTAATATTAATAATATAAATTAAAATTTTAGATATATTTTATATATATTTGCAATAAGTTTCTGCTATATTTTAATCTCAACATTTCTTAAAAATGTCTGCATTAAATTAAGTTTTCTTTCTGGAATTAATATTAATAATATAAATTAAAATTTTAGATTTTAAATATTTATTTGTCACAATATTGTTAAAATTGCTAAAATATTAATTGCCCCCTCTTTATTTGATAAAAGTTATATAAAGATATGAGAAATATAATATTATAACGTAATATCTTATATTAATTTAAAAGTTATTAAATTATATTTGGTGAACTTAAAAAATTATTTCGAAATAATAGTTCCATTAACTTGTAAAAAAAATATATATAATCGATATTAATTTTATCGCGTCTTTATACATATACATAAGCTAGTATTTATAGTCAAATCTTATATTTAAGATCATCTCAAATACTGTCTTAAGATGTCATCAACAAATCGCAAAATCATATTAGCATCTTAAGACAAGATAATCTTGAAATAAAATTCGTTTATGAAAATCGACTTTAAATGCTCAAGATGGTAGTACTTTCCTAATATAATTCTCAAGTCAATGATATTTATTTCTTAAACAAAGAATAAGACTACTTGACTGCGATTCGTTTCAAAAGAAAGCACAAACCGTAGAACGAAATGCAAGATCGGTTACTCGCAGACTCGATCGAACTATAATCTTCCGAATAGATAACAACTGGAGCAAGCGAGGTGATACTTCGAGGAAGAAAGAAAAAGAACGCGAAGTCAAGCAAAAGAGAGACGAGGAAGAGAGATCATGAGAAGGTAAAGAGTACAAAGTTAGTGAGAGAGGATCGAGACTCTGATACAACCTCCCTTCATCCTCGTTCTCTCACCTTGCTACTAGCACATCCCCCCAGCTCCCTTCCGGCTCCAGCGTAACCCACAATCGTTAGCGCGCCCCTGATAGAAGAAAAGAAGAATAAAAAGCCGTCTGTGGAAGTCGGCTGGGAACATCGGCTTTTCTACGAGTATCTAGAGGGTGTATTTTTTTTACAGCGCTATCTAGCGCACCCGCGAACCGTGCACACGGGAGTAAAGTGAGGTGAATTTCTCTTATATCTGGGGTCGTAAGCAGCCTGCGAACGCTTGAAAGAACCACTGCGATGCAGTGATTAACCCTTAACTACCACAGTAAGGTTCAATCAGACTTCTGATATTTTATAAAGTATTCACTTTCTAATTTCTCTGCTCTTTCCACCATTCTTAAAACATCTAATTTTTTATTTGTAGTAAAAAAAGGTTAATGTTGGTACCTACCAATTAGCATAATATAGAATCCAATTCTTTTTTATCCACTTGTTCTAGCAATAATTATTTTTCTTTAATTAGTATTTCATGTATTAAGTTGATGTATATGAAATGTCAGATTTTCGATACTTGAAAATAATGGTATCAGTTTTGGCCATATTAATCATTAATTTAATCATTTTTTATTGTAGTGTACAGTGTCAATAAAGCGTTTTTCAAAGGCGCAATTTGGTTATTTTGTTCAAAGTTTAGCCTTTAAAAATAAGTATAACTTCTACTGAAATTCGTACAATTTTCTTATAAATTTAAACTGGGTAATAATACTACAGCTACTCGCAATATTGACAAAATTTTTGTAGAAAACACTGTTAATAAAAAATAGTGCAGCGTTGGTTTCAAACATTCCGTATAAAAATTCAAACTACTAACCTCATAATATTCAAATTTTAATCAAAACAACTAAATTATGAATTAAAAAAGCTTAGTTAAGCACATGTAATTATAATAATAGGAGGTTAAATTATATAATATTATGCTGTAAAGCTATTATGATCGAAACAGTGATACCAATATTTTCAATTAATGAAAATCCGACATTTCATATGCACCAACCTAATACAGCTTGATTAGTAATATATTTTATCATATTCCTATTAAATCCCATTTCCTCTTTAATCTACCTGTAATACATAATTACTAGCTTTAATCTAGCTTCGTATTTATAACTAAATTCGATAGAGACTTTACTTTGTGAAACATAAAATCCGTAAATAATGCTCTAATAAGTAATAGTCGCGCGCAAGATATGTGAGTTGAAAGAAAAAGTTTTGCGGTCGGTTTAAGGAATTCGCAATAAAATTCTAGCATAATCCTATTAACTATTCCACAGTCGCGCGCAGCTTTCGGTCGATGAAACGGCTTCCCGTATGTTCACACCATGTTCCATCCGCGACAGAACATTCATTTCCCATGTGAACCATGGCTCACCTGGTGCATTCCCTGCACCAACTATGTGTGACCTGCAGCAGCACAATGTAGATGTCCCTGTGCATGCGTACGTACATGCATCCTCGCTCTTTCTTTCTTTCTTTCTCCCTCTCGCCTCGCCTGTTACGATAAATCATAACTCGCTGAGTTTCCTTTTTGCATCGGCCGAAAAGAGTCTCGGCGGACTAGAGGGTTCTTTTGAAGAAGCTGATGGGACAAAGGGGGTCGTATTTTTCCGAGGAAAATCATTTCGTCTGTCTACGTAGCTGCACCGCTACGAATGAAGGAATTCACGACGAGCTTGAAACACAGACGAGCTATAAATACAAGATTTCGAACACAAATCTGATTGTTGACATTCACGGTCGAGGTCAACAATTAAACGATTAATTTGACGGTTAATTTTTAATCCTATTACCTACAAGTAATTTTATTGTCCCTCAGCAAATTCTACAGTGTGTTATTAATTTTGCTTATTAACTGAAATTACTTGCCAAGTAATTTTCATTATATTGTATGCATGCTTGCCGCGTATACGTCTTAATAATGAGATTACAATACAAGTTGTTTAAATTAAGACAAGTGATAAAAAAAGCTATTTTGAAACCCAATGTTGCGATTCTTCTTGATAGTAAACAAACCGAATTCGGTTTCCTCAATAACAGATCGATGAGAAGTCCTCTTTAAAACTCGCATGAAAATTAACCGAAATTAACTACCAAAAATTAACATAGAGACGGCTAAGCAATAATGCAGCATCGAGACCAGCATCGAGATGGATAATATTCAGTTTTCAATTTACATTTCCCCGACGGCTGCATTTTGCAACCATAATGATGAACGCGAGTGTAGGCATGTCCGCACGACTATATTCTCTTGTGCTTACGCATAACATGGTACATTCATGCATACACCTATGGAAAACCTCCTGTGGGAACAAACATGCGTGCTTGTATGCTTGCCATGCATATTGGTATATATCGGCAATTGAATTAAGTACAGCGTACGCAGAGGAATGATTCGTCCGCGACGATTGTTCCCTTCCTAATTCAATCGGGAGAAAGAACAGCGGCGGCATAAAAATCGGATTGTGAAAAGTATTAAATTGAATTTAGCGCGGGGCGGCTTTTGCAATATTTTTATCGTCGTTATTACTATCGCGAAAGTTGTCGATAAAATAAAGCTACCTGGTACTTTGTGCTCTCAAATTGTGCCTCGAGGGCTGATTTACCAAAGAGTACTAATTTCGCAATATTGCAGAAGGGAATATCGCAATACAGAAAAGATTCCATTATGTAACGAGAAGCGTTTAATGAAAAATTTCCATTAACAATTTATATTACTTTTTCACTAAAAAATGATATCAGTGCATTCCTGCTATATCTATTAATGAAGGCGCTCTGTACCAACAGGTGGATTTTAAGAGCAAGTTAGATTAAGATGAAAAATTTGTGTCAGATTTTCATGTCCAATTTTTATATTCGCCGCTGTTCTTTCCTCCGAGTGTGTCACAGAAAATATAATAATATAACAGTTAGTAAAAATGCTGGAATTAAAATAAATTAATATGATGAATTGAAACTAAATAAATTAATGATTTTAAAATTCATCATTTATAACATCTTTATATTTGTTGCTACTGTATTGCCATTCCGTTAGTGTTCAATTAAGTGCCGAAACGATGATGTTTGTTGTCTATTAAATGGATATCACATGATATTCAACAAATTCAGTCGGAGATTGCAGACGAAATCTCGAACTTTTTTTATTATCACACAAGAAACGTGTAATCGCAGGAAATGCGCTTTATGTTCGAGCTTAGAAACGCATCGGGAGAAACTTGGCATGAAAGGCAAGAGTGAGTAGAAAGCTTTTCATTCTGCAGCCATTGGCGCTCGTAGGAATCCAATAATTGATCGAACCAGATATACATCAACATTTAGCTACTGGATACACACTCTATACATATATCTATGTACATCTCTTCGTCTATGTTTCTCGGAAAAACAAGAGGCAGCGAAGGAGAGCACGAGAAATCGCCGTAGATTTATGAAAGCTCTAGCTATAGCTATGTGTAGCTTGGTTTTGGTATCTTTCCCGTCAGACCGATATATTTGAAGTCGTCGATAGCCAGCTGATATTTATCTTGCAGAAGATCAACGAAAAACGCTTACCAATTTCACTATGAATACTTGTATCATTCGAAGAAAATAATAATAATCTCTATATATGATTCTCAATATATGAATCATAAGAATATTGCAATATACAGCCTCAATCAACAAATGAAATCTATATATCACTTGAATAGCTGTTACAGCACATATCTATCATATATCAAAATTCTCGTATCCAAGAGAAGTTTCTCTTTTTCTTTTTTATATATATTTTTTTATATTATTACGCACATTTGAAAATTATATAAAAGATTAAGAAGTTATATAATTAATTTAAAAATTTTTTTATCAGGATATATACATCTACAAATATAAATATAATTCTCAAAAAGATTATCTGTAGAAAATCTTTCTCTTTCAATTAAAAAAATTTCAAAATGTGTTTTTGAAAAGAAATAGTTATACAATTCAATTTAAAAGATTTGCCAACGTTATTTGCTTAGGACACCTAATTTCCACTTCTCTTTGTCTTCACAGTCTTTCGGTTTTAGATTTCTTACACTTATCGATTTTTGGATTTTTTTCTGCCATTCTAATCGTGGTCTTAAATAGAAATAATTTTATTTAGTAGTAAATAATAATAAAGTAATAATTAAGAACACGCGCATTAATTTTATACGCGCGAAAAGATTTAAATCATGCGTGCAAGAGCAGTCGTAAATCTCAAAGCGTGAGTGAAACGATAGTTCCTTTAACGAGGAGGTAGCACACGTAAGCGTTCAAGCATCCACACATACGATCGTAGCATAGTTACGAAGCATACTGTAAACATCAAATGTTGCAGATAAAGAAGACATTTCGCAGCGATCACAATCGGCAACGAGAATGGTATCGTTAAAGGAATAACAAGTGCGAATCTCAGCGAAAGTATCGCGCGAATAGAGAATTTGGATCGCAAATATGTTTAACAAATTGGAAAAAATAAAAGCTGAGTTATAGTAAAAATAAAATTTAAAAAAAGAAACTAATGAAATAAATATTATAATTTATTACTAAAAAGAAACTCGTTTTAATTATTTAATAATACTCATTTTTATGATTAAATAGTGATAATTGTTAACTCAATGCTGTGTTTTCTTAATCATCAGCGATATTGTACAACATAAATTGTCAGAGAATAATATTTAGAACAATATTTATCGCATAAAAATTCTTTTAACCTATTGAGAAAAAGACAATATGGTTAAACGCCCTCGTCTCAAGTGTAATGCGAGGTCCCTCCACGGCCAATCCCACTGATAAGCGTCTTTTCGCCGAACGTCAGCAATGAATCTTGGCTCGGTGTGTTACGGCGTAGTTCTAAGATTAACATTGATTTAAATTACAAATTTAACTACCCCCCGGGTTCATCCTGGTGCGAAACACGCGCAAGCATTCTGGGTCAACTAGAAGGGTCTGGTAGATGAGACGGTTAAAACGGACGAACTACTTAAAACAGTCTCTCCCTGTCTCTCACTTTCCTACTGTCTTTCTACCTCTTCCTCTATCTAAAGGAGAGTAGTAAGTCCGTCGTGATGAGATTGTTCGAATAGCTTCCCGCAGATACGCTGAAACATTAATTCCGATAATAGCATTAACCGCGTACCTCCACGGATCTTCGACTCACTTGCACCTTTCCTTATCCATTTTCGCAAATTTTCTAAAAAAAAAAAAGAAGAACAAGCACGAGCGACGCCTCAATTTATTTCGACCGATTTGACTTTTAAAGAAGTTCGTCGAAATTTTTCTGCTCTTTGCGGCGAGAAGACTCATGGCTATCGCCTCGGAAATCGTCTTGTGCTTAACTGGCTTGAAAGATATTAATATGGATACTGATTTAATCGTATTATTCATCGCTAATTTTCGTGTACATTATTGTAAACTACTATTTTATATGTATCCTTATAATACTTCTGAAAAAAAAAAAACATGAATTCAATCACATATTCATTTTAAACATTACTTATAGATATTGAATCATAAATTATTTTTGCAAAAATGTCATTAAAATTCAAGGTTAATTACTGTTATTTTGTAAAAGAAACCTTTACTTAGGTTTTACCGATCCTCGAGTTATATGACATGGAATATCATCAATAAACTAAATTACATTAAGTCAAATCAAGTTAACGAAATTTATCAATATTTTAAGGAAAGCTTGTGAGATAATAATAATTTAATATAATTATAAATTTATCCATTATTCAAAAAATATGTACAATTATATTATCTTATTAATGTCATAAATTAACTAAAAATACTGAGAAATTTCGCTAACAATATTAAAATGATACAAAATGTTTGAAATTTCTGTCTAGATTACTTGGGATTTTAAATAATTTAAATTACATAAATAGAGAAAATTGGCGCATCTTAAAAGACTGAATTCTCTATTCGAAGAATCTTTTTCCTTTAATTAAAGAAAGAACATTAAGCACAATCTTAACTTGGACGGATTTGGAAATATAGCCATCATTCTGTTAATCGAGAATTACTCGATAATAACCACTGAAACGTGCTCATAATTGTATCCATAGCGATGGGAGAGAGACAGAGAAAGAGACACTGTTGAATAGCAGATGTGCTGTTTTGGTTATTATCTCGGAATTTGCTGACATATAACTACATACGTCCTGTATGCGTAGGCAGACGCGAGCATATACGTACACATATACACATTTATCATTGTCAAAACGTACATCTGGCCTCCGATCACGTCTCGCGGTTTTACTGACATTATCGATCGTTTTCTCCATTAGATTCGCAACAACAATAAATAATTCAGCGATCTTTTGTGCTAAGGTCGCTGCTAAATCAGGGAAGAGCAAGAGTATTCATATATTCAGCATATTCAGATCAATATTGTGCTCTAACGAGATAACAAAGTAAAAAACTTTTAAAACGAGTTAATATCCGAAGTAGAAATTTATTAATTTAATAATACCGGTCTATTTAATATGATTTATTAATTTAAATTCTTTTAATATTTAATTATTTTTAATGTCTACGCGGCAATCATTTTTATCAGTGATTTTGTGACATTTTCAATGGTCACATTTTCAATGGTCACATAATGCCAAAGCAATTTTCTATGCCTGTACGTAAATCATGAAGCATGCGAAGCTGGTGAGATACTAAACAGGAGGGCTTACCCTCTCGAGCTTTATTCGGCACTGAGTCGTGGTCCAGACGACAGCGCGTAGTCGTGCGGTGGTTAATTAAGAAAAAGGGATGGCTGTTGCCGAGCGTTACCACCACCGTCGCCTACGTCGCCGCCAACGACTGTGCCCGCGTCGGGGATTTAATTAAATCAACGCGCGATAAATTCGAAAGACGAATTCTCGGTGGCGACGAGAATGTATATATCCCCGTTATTCCTCCGTTCCGCAACGTGGCTTTCTTCGTGAAGCCCGTCGGCGCGCAGGAGATTAGAAGCGAGATTAGGGAGATCGCCGTTGGGGGTGGCGCGAAACTGGCGATAAATCCTACTTCGATCTTATCGGTGCTTTCTTTCCGCAAGGTCGAAATCGGCTGGCGTTAAAGGGCGACTTCCGACGTTCCGAGTGCGCGCGTTCCCAAAGTAATTACAGCCCGAACCGCGATCGCCGTAAGATGGATGTGTTAATTACTTTCGATTTTAAGACCCACCGTGGATTATGTATTAACGTGGATATTGTGGCAGGTTCGATATTTCTATGAGACGCTTTTATATTGATATATCACATTTTCCTGCGAAGAATTTTATTATTCAACTGTTTACCAAGGTTTAAATTAATTAATTTATCTTTCATGGAACACAGCAGTCGTCAAGTATCACATGATTAGTAGAGAGCCGATTACAAAATCTAATTACAGAACGGTGTAAATATTCGTGCGTGCGATTATCTACGTTATCTTCTCTGCCTCCGTAGACAAAATTCCAAGTTGGAAATTGGTCGTTTGATTCGCATGCACCCTCTCGTTCTAGTCAGAATAGCTCGATCAAAAGGATTTATGAACCAGACACAGTAGCATATAGAACCACAAAACCTGTTTTACAGAGAGACATTTACGAGAATATCGAACGAGGATATCGAATCGTTGCGATTTCCCACGAGCGAAATGTGAAAATAGACGGCACAAAAAAAAAAGAGCGTATCTCGACAGAAATCTGGTGCTACTAACGAAATAGATCGATCTTACGGACACTTGTACACTCACTTGAAACTCTCGCGGCAAACTGAATTAATTTACCTCCCATCGCAGAAATTATTGAGTTAAATAAGTTTCGTCACCAACTTTCTTCAACATAATTTTAATGGACACTGAGTACAACTGTGACTAAGATTTTAGACACTTTGAATGACATATTTAGTGCTTTCCCGTACCGGATAATATCCCTCGCAACACGAGCGCACCGGTTCTGTAAAATTCTTTACATACACTGAAAAAAAAGTCTGATTATAACTACCAAATGTATAGTGAAATAGTATCAATGAAATATTTTATCAATATAACCAAAAATAATTTTATTTTACACAGAGAGAAAAAATTGTAGTAGTGGCAACTACAAGGGGACAACTATACATTTTTTGTTAATATAATTATAATATATAGTTAAGTGAACTATATTATAGTTATTGCAACTAAATCAATGGTTAAGAGAACTAATAAAAAATAGTTNTATAGTTATTGCAACTAAATTAATGGTTAATAGAACTAATAAAAAATAGTTGTAGTATATTATATAATAAAGTAATTACAACTATTTTTTATTAGTTTTCTTAACCATAAACTTAGTTGCAGTAACTATAATACAGTTCACTTAACTATATATTATAATTATATTAACAAAATTTGTATGATTGTCCCCTTATAGTTGTCACCACTACAATTTTTTCTCTCAGTGTACTAAATGTTTAGTAATTTATATCAGATTTAATAATACTTACTAAACATTTAATAAAATAAAATTATTTTTGGTTATATTGATAAAATATTTCA
>QKQZ01030572.1:0-14291 GCA_003595255.1 Solenopsis fugax | reverse complement strand
TATACAGGATAAGATAGAACATGATGAATTGTCTCTGAAAATATTGTTATTAGAGAAAAAGATTTAACGGAGCACATTCTTGAACTAAAGCAAATTCGCAGTAGAAAATTCACCATTAAAATCTAATAGTCCTTACTTGATATTTTTTTTCCCTAAGATCTCTGGAAGATCGATTAAGATCGGATATTTCAAGAGAAATTACTGTCATGCTTTTACTCAATCTTATCCGGTATATTTGCGGACGGTCGCCTACAAGGAGCTCTCAAGGAGCCGGTCCCGCCTCTTTTCGCGTAGCTCTCAGGTACATGGATAATGCTTATCGTACGAAATGTCTTCTCATCTCGCGTTGACACACAAGGACTAAACACTAACAGTAACGATCATTACCATCCGGAAAGAATTCGCATTTTCCGGATGGTAGTGATCACTATTGTTGCAGCGTGCTCAGGAAGTCCAAATATATGTGTTGCATGTAACCTCAGGAGGACTGGCCCGTTTGTGTCTGTAACATCGTCGGCACTGTCGGCACTGTCGGCACTGTCGACAATAATGATGAGGAGGTGGTGGTAGCGGTGCTGGTGGCAGTGGCCAACGGAGGCATGTACAAGGTGAATCCGTCATAAACGTCCATCAAATCACGCATACGATATTCCTCCAGACAGACGAATCCCTCTAATGAAGGAGATTGTTTACGTGCGCAATCCATGCAATGCACTACGTGACGTTTTTCCTGTTCGCGGATAAATAGAATGTTGAACACCTCGATCTGCAAAAAAATCGAATATTCCTTTTTAATATGATAAACTTATTAAAACATACAAATATATGAAAAAATATAAATAGGAAATATCAAAGCGAAGAGAGTGTTATTTTCGGGCAAGACAAATCTTGATGCTTAATAATAATTTTGTGTAAATTTTAAAAAATATTTTAGGAAAAAACAAAATATCGAGGCAATATATAAAATTTCATATATTAATTTGCTGATTATTACGTAATTATTGTACACACACAAAGAGTTTAATTAAATTAGAATTTTGCCTCAAAAATCCGAAAAAAATATAAAAATATAAACAGCGCGCTAATTTTCAAGATTATTAAAGTAAGGAAGATAACACACCTCGCATTGGCCGCAGTAATGCGAGGCCTCGTTCTTGCCGCGGCCGTGGAAGCGCACTTCTACGTCCTTGCTCTTCACAAACTCCAGTATTAAGCAACACTGTCTCATCGTTCGTAGAAGGCAGTTCTTGATCAGCTCGAATAATCGTGGATCTGACACTTTAATGTTACGCGCCAAGTTCCACGATAGATGCACCATTGGCACGATCGATTTGAAAGCTTGCAGCTTGTTCCATTCATAGCGCTCGATCGCGAGCTGATACTGTCTGGCAGTGAGCGGGCCAACGTTCCATGCAATATTATTGCACCAGCCGACCGCCTGTACCCAGTGCACACAACCTGCATTCACCCATACTAGATCGCCGGGTCGCTGATGGAACCTGTACACTGGAATATTCTCTTCGTACAAATCGTCTAGATTTGGCCACCAGCTGCCATGCAGGTAACTGAGGCCATTGCGCTCGCAAAGCGAGCATATTACGCCCCAATACGCGTCTGGTACCGCGAACCATTCGCAGTCGCCCGGTCCAATGTTAATATTAATAGAACAAAAGTTGTTGTTCTCTTGATGTCCAGGCGTTCTGCTGCCAGGTACCTGTAACAACGATTACATAAATTAATCACATTTAACAATACATTGTTCAGATATGTCAAACGTTCCGTTTTACAAAATTTTATTATATTAAATCTTTAATTGTACCTTCATGTACAATTGTACGGTGTTCATTCCTAAGATCACATGGCCCACGTGGCTGAGCATGTTACCGGCCGATACCACCCTGGCGAAAGCCGGCAACTTCATTAGTTCGTGTAACTGTGACTTCCACTTTCTCTCATCCGACAGATCCACATTGGTACCAAAGCGTAACATTTTGGTTCCCGGTCGGCCGGCTAGACCAAAAGTGTTCTTTTTACGTCGGACCGTCTGACCGGTGCTGTCCTTCGAGTCCGAATCTGACAGATTGGAAGCATGTACGCCGCCTTGCACCTTCTCTTCTCTCAAGCTCTCCTGAAAACTGGAAGCCTGATATTGCGCGTACTTGGCAATCGTCGTGTGGCTGCGATGACTGATGCAGTTCCAGACTTTCTTATTGAGCGTCGGATCCCAGTTCTCCTCGCTAGTCTGCTGCATTTGTGTGCGCACCTCGATACCATGATCTGGATTCGCCTCGACCAAAGTCTTGGTTGAAAAAAGGCCTAGATCGAGCTTGAGCGCTGCTGCGAGGCCACGTATCACAGCAATGGGATGTTTCAAACAAAATTCCTGCAGATGTGGACTGAAAGCATCCTTCTTGTTCTCCAGATAGACGCTTGGAGTAGGCGGTAACAGTTGCTCCTTCGTTAATCGTTGCAAGGGTGGATCCGGCGGCGCCGGCGGTGGCGAACGATCGCTCAATATCGAGCAATTCGGCACGCCTTTCAACCCTTGACCCTTGCACGCCTCGATCACCGTCCTGGCATCCATTTCGATCTTCAGCTCCTGTTCCGGCTGCGATTCGCACAACGACTCGAGTTTCAAATTCATCATCGGTTCTATCTTGGAAATATTGGTCACTTCGTTCTTGTTCATTGCTGCTGTCGTCACCGTTGTGCTAGAAGATAACGATGATGTCGTCGTCTCACACTTCATCGTCGTCGTCTCACATTTCACTGTTGTTACAGTCGTCGTTGCGGTCGTCATGGCCGTCGTCGTCACAGCATCCGTCGATGATTTCGTCTGGGAAGTCACTTCTTCCACCTTTTCCAGTTTCACATCCTTTATCTTGTCCGCATTCTCCTTGGCATTTGATGGTGAAAACGGATCGGAGCTCAACGTGCTGTTATCATTGATAACACCACCGCTCGACGGTTCCTCTTTCACGACGGTATCCAAATCGTCGGAACCGAAATGCTTGAGCAGGTCTTCCGCCAACGACGTAGCTATGTCTTTCTGTGATAGCAGCGCCTGCAACTCCTGATCCGTTACACCGAGATTGTCCTTATTCGCTGCAACCACTGTCGAGCTCTCAGAGTAGCCGCTAGTCGCTGACGTGACCTGCGTGTAACCCTGAGCAGCATACTGATTCGACTGCTGCTGATACTGGCCGCCATACTGGGTACCGCCTGCAGCGATCTGTTGTCTTTGCGGCGGATACGTGGGATCGGAAGCAGATTTGTAAGGCATTCCTGGTGTCTGCGTGGTGTTCCCGGTTGCCGCCGTGTTGTAACCGACATTGATGTCGGAGAAGCCCGTCTGCAATGCGACCGTACCTCCTTGCTGCAACTAAACGTTGATTAATTAATTAAAATAATTTCAATGATACATTCATTCTTGATGTGACACACATATTTTATGTGAGAATTAAAGGATTAAAAAGTGGCACATATAATTACTTCATCGTGTAAGGATCAATGAGGCACATTTAATTTAAAAAAACAAGATGCAAAAATGGTATATTACCGGTTGTTGTGGTATGCCGTAGTTCTTGACGACACCCGACGATTGGCCGAGGTTCTGAGGATGGCCGTATGCCGTGGGATAACCAGGCTGTCCCGGTCTCAGGCCTCGTTGCACCGCTTGCTGCTGCTGCAGCCTGATTTGTTGTTGGTGTTGTTGCATCGCACGATATTGATGCTGCAACTGAGCGAGCACAGTATGCTGCTGCGGTGTCAGGTTACTGAGATTCTGTTGTAGGCAATGCAGCATTTGCAATTGTTGCTGCGATAGATAAAACGGCGGTGGCCGTTGCTGCGGTGCGGTCGATATCATTTCGTCGGTCTGTGAGAAAAATATAATTAAATTTAATTAATATAACTGCTTAAATTTAATCCACATTGCGCCTATTTCCCAATTTATTCTTATAGTAATTAAATTTACAATGTCATCAAATGTTATTATTAAAATAATTTAAAATAATTTATCTATAAAATACTCTGCAATCTGCTAAACTTATTCCTTCGTTGCAATTTCAAAACTTTATAAATAAAACATTTACACTGTATTAAATTATATCGAAAAGGCTATTAGAAATTCTTAGAGAATATTTATCTTTTATATTAATGTATTCTTCTACCTTAAATCGCTTAGCATTCTGTCCCTGAGCTTGAGGATAAGGCGGAGGCGGTCCTGTCGGTGTGGCACCATATTTGTACGAAGGTCCGCCGGGTTGTTGCTGTTGCTGCTGCTGCCGACTGGACATTTCTGCACTAATCGGCAGATTCCATGCCTCTTCGATTGACGGCAATTGCCGCCTCCTGAATAAAAGGATAAAAGTTATATTAGAGGCAGGAAACAAGCTTCATGATCACAAAAAAAATACACTAAAGGTCGACTGTATTGATTTGTATTGGCCTTTAAGCTCACTTAATTTTATCTTCAGATTTTATTATTCTCTCAGATTCAATTTTTATTACAGACTCCATTGTTACTTTACTGTCACTAATATTTATTAGCAGATAATTAATATTGAATATCTTATTTTGGATTAAAAGCACAATTTTTCAAGTATATCCATCTATTCATCCAATGTGAATTTGAAGAGCTTCGTAAAAGATCGTTATGATAGAAAACGTAATGGGATTGTAATGTGTAATTTGATTTTTCGACGACGACTCACTTGGTAGCGACGGAAGGCATTGGTGCTTGACTTAGGTGACTCTGCAGAAAGCTGATGCGCTGTTGGAGGGACGGGTTCATCGGATTGTTGCCACCGGACTTAACGCCACCCAGACCCGCGAATGGGCCCGTGCAATTCGCTATATTGCTGTTTCCCCTACGAATAAAGCAGAACTCTCTTATCGCACTCTTATCATCTAACCTAATAACTCAATGTAACCGCTGTGAATTTTTGAGATCGTCATATGTAAACTCGGCCTTCAACTTATGACACGTGCCAATCATTCTCGCGCGAGATGTATGATTATTTATGAAGCATAAGAACATGCCGTGACATACTAATAATAATGTCAGAAAAAAATACATAGACCGGTATTCATAGTTCATTCTTATATTTAAGATCGTCTTGTGTCATAAACCAATCACAAAGCCATATTAGCATCTTGAGACTTAATAAAATCTTGAAATGAGATTTGACTCTGAATACCGGTCATAACATTACTTACAGATTTACAACAAACGATTTAATAATTGCACACCATTTATTTATTTTTTAACTATATTTTAAAAAACTTTAAATATAACTAAATATAATTATAAATAAAATATTAAAAATTTAAATTATATTTTATTTAATTGCTTACATGATCGATCAGTGTTTAGATAGCAATCTGACAAATAAATGTACTCGTCAGTGTTGAAGCAATAGGATTACAATGGCATTAAATAAATGTGGAACGCCATGAGAACAACTCGCGCTGAAATAACTATGCAATTTACCTGGATGCGTTAACGTAACAGGCCAGGGCGTCTTTTGGTTGGCTAACACTTTCGTACAGTATGCCTAGATTAGTCCAAGCAGCTGAATGGGATTTGTCTAGTTGCACGGCGCATATGTAGGCTTGCAATGCGTCCATAGGCTGATTCTGCTGCTGATATAGTACCCCTATACTACACCACGTGTCCGCATTACCTTCAGATTTTTCGACTGAATTTCTGTTGGGCACATGGAGAACGTTATTAGTCCCCAAAGGGAAGAAAATGATAAATAAATGTATATTAAAAAATATTAAATATTAAAAGTTGATATTACATCTACCGTACTTGCCTCAACATTATTTTGAATATCTTTGTATTACATTGGAAATTTTCTTCTGTATTTGTGATTATATTCCTATACAAATTTACAAATTTACAATAAACATTATAATAAATAAAAAAAATTAAATTAATTAATAAAAATACTTAAATGCATGCGTAAATAAAAAAATAATAAAAAAAATAAATATTTGAAAGCATGCGTATATATAAAAAGTTAAAAAGTTTGGAAATTTGAAAAAGTCTAGTGTTCTAAATGAGTATGAAAAAAATCTTTAACTAAAAAATGTATTAAAGATAACGGTTATTTTAATTAACAAAAAATAATTTCCAAACTTAACGATATCAGTTTCAACATATTTATTTAAAAGGAATTTTTCCACGAATTCTCTTCATACAATAAAATTCACACACACACACATACACACATACACACCCATACACTACTGTTTATTGAAATTGCAATGCCAGAAAGTCAACTTTGCTCTCACTATAATTTCTTTCATGTAAAGTTATGTTTCAAAGAGTAATTACAAAGTAAACATAATTGTGTACACAAATAAAATATGTAATTTAATATATAAAACACAAAAAAATAATTTATCTATAAAATACTCTGCAATCTGCTAAACTTATTCCTTCATTGCAATTTCAATCGATAGATATATCTGATGTTTGCATTACCTGTATGCGATAAACGCATCGTGCACCTTCCCGGAAGCGGCCAGACAACGTCCCAAAAGATAGAGGCTCTGCCCGCTCTTCGGTTCGGCCTCGATGGACTTCTGCAGGCAGATGATAGCCGCGGCTTGCTTCTGCGCTCTGTTTATGCCCAGCACCGTGCACTCAACCACGTGGTACATCCATCCTGCGTGAGAGAACAAACTCGAATGATGCACGTGATGTCGTCTCTTCCATTACTTCCGCTTTTCCGTTCTTTCGTCTACCATTTCTAGAGAGAACTGCTGTGACGTTACCTCGACAAGTTCTACATGACTAGCTAGCGAACTGAATAGACTCTCGCAGGTATGGCTCTAGGGTTACCCCCGACAGAGTCCTTTACTTGCTGTGCTTGCTGCTGTTGTCCCTTCTCTAGGAAGGGCAGAGAAAGGACTGTCTCGAATTACCCTCCCTTCCTCTCTCCCCCCTGTAAACATAGGCGCAGCAGCGCGAAAAACGACCCTGATGCGCAACACGATTTCGCCCTCTCGACGAGAATAGATGATTCCAAGGGATTTTCCGCGCAGCGAACACATATTCTGCGAGAGTCTATTCACCTTGCCTCTGAATTGGCCAAATTGCGTTTCGATTCTCCCGGAAATAGCTGATTAATGATAAATGTAATTCTACTCAAATTAATTGACATTGTATAATTTCCTTGAAGGAAAGGATGTAAAAAGACATCGTATATTGATTATGTAAATCTCTCGTGACTCTTCTGATAATTTCTTAGTATAATATAATGTAACAAAGTATTATAATATATTTTATAACTTGATAAAAATAATAATGTAATCTTACGCGTTTCTGATATAACGACGTTGATTTATAGCTACTGCTTCTATATATTCGCGCGACGCGTGTTTACCTGTTGATACCCTACGGATTAATCGTCGTGGGAAAAGCGGGGCGTCGGCAAGAAGTTGTTATTCGCGACAATAAATGCGCGACCGTTTAATAGGTGAACACGTGGCGAAACCGCACGTGGGAACTGGTCGAGTTAATTAATTCACCCAATAATCGGTCAATTTCGACCCAATTATGCCTCTATCGCTTCAATAGCTATAATAACCATTTTAGTTTAATAAGAGAGTGTAAAATCTTTTAAAAGGCTTAAACCATCAAAAGGCATAAAACCTTTTTAAATTAATAATAATTATTAAGTCAGCGCAAAAGTTTTTCTGTTGTCCTTCCGTCAAACTCTGTTTTAAACAAAGCCATAAAAAAGATAATTAAATAATACACTGAGAAACAAATTTATTTGAATACTTGCAGTGACATAATTTATTAAATGTAAATAAATATTTATTCAATAAAAAAAAGATCATTAANATATTTATTCAATAAAAAAAAGATCATTAAATTACATTAGTGATTCTTGTATTAAACAAATATTTATTTACATTTAATAAATTATGTCATTGCAAGTGTTCAAACAAATATTTATTAAAATTCAGTAATTTTTTCTCTCAGTGTGACACCCTGTATTAAACGCGGAAACTTTTTGCCCTTTTTCAAGTTTTATCTCAAGAAAAATTACCAATTTGAGTTCTTACTCAAAATAGTTATCATTGCTTACGATAAGCTTTCTTCTTAATCTAAAAGGAATTTTTTAAAATTAAATTTTAGAGAGAAGGATTTAAAAAAATTCCTTTTAGATTAAGAAGAAAGCTTATCGTAAGCAATGATAACTATTTTGAGTAAGAACTCAAATCGGTAATCTAATATAGGATATCATATCATTTAACGATCTCATTAAAACTATATTTATGGAGTAGTGATGTTGAGCTGCTTATTCCGCTAAACAGAATTTCCACGAAATACAGCATTTGCCCACACTGATATTCCACAAATATAATTTTAATGAGGTTAAAATATTAAATGATATGACATTTTGTGCGCAATCCCTTCATATGTGCATCATACATTTTCAATGCGCTTTATTGCAAACCGGAGAGGGACCGTTCAAATTCTGGAATCCTCTCGGAAATATTTCCGCGCTGGTTTGTTCACAGGATTAAAACTTAAAATAATCACAGATCGCGCGATACGCATCGCCCCGTCGCTTCGCTTGCTCATTTACCTTTAATGTCATTTATTCACCCGGCGTATTTGCCTGTCCCGTAATACCATGTGTGTCCCGTATGCGCACAATTTGCAAATCTACCCGACCTGCCTTTAAATCGATCTACCTGGCCACGGTCGGCTCCCGAAAGCTCGATTCGTATCTATCAGTCGATTTAAATTACCAACCAAGCGAAAAACTTTCTCCCGATATTCTGACATGTGGAAACACTAAATTTTTCAATACGTTTCTGTCTTTCATTTTTGAAAAAGATCAGGAAAGTTCCCAGTGAAAAGCAAACATATGCAATCAATTTTTCACACTCAGACACATGATAGATCATTGAAAGTTTTCATAAATAATACTAAGATCATTATTTTCTTAATTTAAATAATTTCTTTTATATAATTTAATTTCTTTAATTCTTCTGCATAAAAGCAGTGATGAGGTAAAAATTTACGAGAGAATTATTTCATATTTATTTCGACATATTTAGATAAATAAAACATGTGTGCGTAACATCTCACAAAACATTTCTTTTTACACTGATGTGAGAGAAAATATTATTAAATTTTAATAAATATTTGTCTGAAGAGTTTCAATGAAATATTTACTATATGTAAATAAATATGTATTTAATACAAGAACCACTAATTTAATTTAACTATCATTTTATTATTTAGTAAATATTTATGTACCGTAAGTAAATATTTTATTTTTTTACTATTCAAACAAATATTTATTAAAATTTAGTCATTTTTCTCTCAGTGTACTTTCATACATTAATGTGAATCGTACATTTTGTACTGCAATTAATGTGTAGCGATACGAGATTGAATTTATTCCTCGCGATTATTCAATCGATGAAACACATCGCGTGTGGAGAGAGAGGGAGAGAACGTTCCTTCGTTCCTCCTTTCCACGTCACAGAGGAAAAGAGAGCGGACGAAAGAGAGGACAAAGCAGAATTCCCAAAAAGAAAAAGGGAAGCGAGACCGGTCGCGACCGGGACGGTTCGCCGACACGCGAAGAGCCATAAACGGGCCGTAAAGTGGATGTCCCGTTCGCAGCGTCCTCGAGGAAGCGAAAGAAGAAGAGACGCACCATTTGGGAAACGGACGAGAGATGTAAACTTTCACCGTGAAGCGATCCGTTCCAAAGGGTGAAAGAAAAGCTCAACAGGCCCGAAAGTCCGAGGACTGCACTGTCGCGTCGCTCGAAAAGTAACGTCACGGCGATTAGCTCCTCGAGAAGCTTGAAGGACTTTTCGTTAAGACCTTTATTTCTTCGTACGGACGCAGGAAAGGGTCGAAAGAATGTTTTGTCTTGAAAGAAAGAAAAGTATAAACTTCGAACACGCTGGTCCATACGATCTACCTACGCTTCCTGGTAAAAAGGAAGAAAAAGAGACATTGGCCTCGACGGTAGTAATGGACAGCGACGAAAGGACGATTTCTCCCTTGGATCGTCGCGCCTTCAGCCTCACAGATTCGGCTGAAGGCTCTCGGCGGGCCGGCTGCACTCTGCCAAGTAGTCTGCAGACACGTGTATTGATTTATTCCGGGTTAGGGTGGGCTGGGGATGAGACGGAGAGGCAACTCGAGAGAGGGGAGAGGGGGAGAGTGAATGAACGAGCGACAAGGAGGGAAGGAGAGGCCGCGTGAATGGGTCGGAGAGAGAGGGAGCGAGGGTTCTAGTTGTGGGAAAACTATCCTTAGCTTCTGTTTCTCTCGCACCTGCCCTATGTTTCTCTCCCTTCCTCCCGGACGTTTCTGTCCCAGACTGGCGCATAGATTACCGACCGAATCGCGACGGGGTATACGGCGGGGTACGTTAAAGTGTCCCCCCTAGATCTAGGATCGTGGAACCCTCGAATATTTTCCAACGCGAAGTAAGAGTTGCAAAACGTCGACAACTTCGACTGACGGTTTTAAAATATTATTTACATTTGCATCTTTTACGTAAACTATATTTTAAAGTGACTGTATAATATAATGAATAATTCACATTAAAATTTTTTAGTTATCATCAGGTTTTTGTCAAACCTCGTTTTTATTTGATGATTTATCGTCATGTTTTATATAACTCAAATATAAACTTCAAAACAAGCGATAAATCATAAAGAAACTTTATCTGATTATCTTGAAATTATCGTAAAGATTTCTAAAACATGACCTGGAAATTTAAAGGTGCTCTTATTTATGACTAAAAATTACAAACAAATTTATCGGACGAAACTTTTATACACTTTTATCGTAGCCTTCTCTATGTTAAATATTTATGCTCTACTCTTAGAAAAAGGCGAAAACTTCCAAGAACTTTTCGTATCCGAAAGTAATGTTTTTGTTTCGCATTCCACTCTCCACAATGCTTTAAATATTTATATATGAAATATTTACGTACTCCCCCAAGTTAGAATGTATCGGAACCCCTAAGCATCTCCGAACGAAATATCTTATCTACCAGACCTTTAATATTTACACAAGACATTCTAGCAGGTCAATTTTTATCTTTCCTCTTTTTTTTTTTCCTTAACGTCGAGCGACGAATAATTTTTAAGATGTAAACGATTAAACATAGAAACTGAATTTTAAAGACGCAAACAGATGATAAAACCTGATTTCCGAACTAACGATTATTTAAAGTGTTTGACAATTGGAACTATTTTTATCAATTTTCTTTCAACGTTTTCTTTAATTGAAGAATCTCAATTGATTTTGTCCTAAAGTAAAATAAACTAATTAAGTAAAGTAAGGCCAATAAGACGAGCAAAAATTTTTGGTTGCTTGTATAAATCGTAATTCTTTAATTAACACATTCAGCACATACGTTTCGACTCTACGGAGTCTTCTTCGGTGTGCAACTAATATTAATACATAAACGACTTGCTATATATAACGGTGTTCATATTGTCGCAGTTAAAACACAAACATTTATGTGACGCAAGGAAAATCAAATATCAATATCAATGTGAAGTCGGTTGAAGTCAGTGATCTAAAATACTCTTGATTGTTACGTCGCTTCAAAACGTGAACAAATCGTGTCCGATTGTTTATAGATCACTCGCTCGCTTCTCAACATACGACGTGTGCAATCGATTTGATTCTCGACCATGACTTTAATAAAATTTTGAAATTTAAAAAAACGCTTTAAAACCGTGTCCAACAGAGAGAAAAAGTCCGTAGAATAATAATCAGACTTACAGTTCGTCGTTGGAGTCCTTGTACAACATATTCAAATAAGCTAAATGTAACTTCCACACACAGAATTGTCAAAATATTATATATGATCTTTATAGGTCGACGTGACAAGAGAAACTGCTGAATTTAGATGCTATAGCGCGAATATGACCTACGTACAAGTGTACACAATAATAATCTCTGCTTCTATGTTTCTAAACATCGACAAGTCCGTTAAATATGGTAATATAACAATCGTCAAGAAGATCAATATTTATACAAACAACCAAAAATTTTTGCTCGTCTTATTGGCCTTACTTTACTTAATAATTTTTATTTATACGAGCTGACTTTATATGTGTTTAAAATAAACTAATTTTAATCTTTTCATCTTTTCTAACAAAACAGGTAGGAATTCCAATTAGTGACAAACTTACCTAGTTGACGGTAGATGTCGGCCTTCAGATGCAACGGTATGACCTTTTCCTTCAGTAGGGCTTCGTAATGCTCCCTGGCCAGACGGTACTTGCTCTGAACCTCGTATAAGTGTGCGATGTGGAACTTGACTGCAACAAACACGTGGAAGATGATTCCTCGATAAATTTTTCCGGAACCGAGTTATGCCGATACATACTGCGTTAAAGGCAAGGTATGTTTAAAACATTTTATTTAAACAAAATGTTTAAAACATGTTTTGAACACTGTGCAGTCTTAAACAAACGCTCGTTTAAACGTGTTTAAACAAAGAATTGTTTCAAACAAATATTGAAAACAAGTTTGTGTTTTTTTAAGGAAAAGATCCAACATAGATTTTAAGGGGACAATATTCATATTTTTATTTTTGTAGAATGTTTATTTCTCGAAAATATTATAAAAAATATTTATAAATATCACTTATAAATTTTTAACAATTTTTATAACAATACGAGTCTTAGAACAATACTCAACATATATACAAAAACATAAACAAAAATTACATTTTGGTACTATTATTTAGACAATAATAAATTAAATCCCAAGTTTAAAATCTGTTATTTAAATTTTAAACTGAGGATTTAACTTATTGTTGTGTTACTTTATCACTTATTTCTGTTTTAAATGCTTTTAAATACTATTTAAAACATTAAAAACATGTTTTAAACAAAAAAAATATAGTTTTAACTTTTAAAAAACGCGATTTTTACCAACCTTGATCGAAAGCGAGCTTGTCAGTCGGCCTCGTGGGAGGCGAACGGGAATCATCGATTAGGGTTGGTTCGAGATTTGATTAACTAATTTCCATCACGTCGATGACATCGAAGCACGATAAGCACGTGTGCGAGACTGACGCGCGAGTTATGCTGGTCCGGCTATTTAAAAGCGCGACTTCCGGCGGGGAACTGTACATTCCCGCGCAAAATTCCCGGTATCCGAAAGAGAGAGAGAAATGATTCCCGCGCGAATCATCACGTGAAAAACGTAGTAATTCGGAGTCATGAATCAGCTCAGTCATCGTCATCGTGATTCATCCGCGAGAAACCTCCGTGTCCAGGAACTTGTTCTACATGCATCTGTATATGAAAGGCAGCACAGGAGTGGGGGAATCCCCACGAAGCCGGTTTTCAATATTAATGCTAGATTTCCCAATGAATTCGAAATCAGTTTTTTATCAGGGGAAAAAGGAGAGCGTTAATCGGGAGTTTCCAATCTTTGTGGCTTTGAAATTAGGATCCTCCTTTGGAGCAAAGTCCGTGGAAATTTTCTTCGGAAAATGTATTCTACTTGCCTCTGTAAAGCTTGGGTTTAGAAGTTTCTCTTTCGACGATAAACGACGTCTGTCGTGGCACTTTACGAAATACGTAAATCTAAATTAACTCGTTTATTAGATCCATTAATTCGCGCGTTTATTATTGAGAAATAATATTCAGGCTATTTTGATTATATAAGTGCATGTGTTATTGCCTAGTTGCTAATGGAACCGAAAGTTGGTCACGAGTTAGGGTCGCGCGCGCAAATGATAGACAAGATTTTAAACCAGTAAAACTTGTAAGACTGTCATAAATAACTCCAGTCAATAACTTAAATCAAATCTCGTTATACTCGTTATACGTTATTAAAGAAGTATTATTTGTATTAATAGATATGCTACAATTCTTGTGACAGCAATATATATCCTTATATATCCATAAAAGAAAATAGTCATTTTATTCAGTAGAACAGCTTTTACGATTGGCTATGACGGTCAATAAAATTCAAATTATTAAATTGGAACTTGCCATCTACTTCTTCTTTTAGTGTAAAAAGTAAAACGCCGTCTATATATACTTAAAACATCTTGTACAGAACGTTAAAGTATCGATGAAAAAGTTTCCCCAAGGTATTTCTTGCATTAAAGATCAGTCTCGACTTTTTTATCTGACAAATATTAGAGCTAAAGTGTCAAGCAGTTTCTCGAAGAAATCAATGAGCTACACGATTTTGTGTGTGTGTGTGTGTGTGTGTGTGCGCGCGCGTGCGTGCGTGCGTGCGCGTGCGT
>QKQZ01030566.1:0-38108 GCA_003595255.1 Solenopsis fugax | reverse complement strand
TGAATCGATTATGTTGAGGAATAGGAATAACATTAAAATGTTTCTTATATATCACTTGATTTTCCCGGCCGGCATAGTGGCGTTGGATCCAAGTATGTTCCCAGTTAGGATCGATTTTCTCGCAAGTTACCACTACTTTGCCTGTTTCTATAGAAAATAAAGATCCATCTCGTCCAAAACCGACCTATGTAATCAAAGGAGAATATGTACAGAGAATTTGTTGTGATTAAAGATGCAGTAACTAACACTCACATTAAGACCCGGATGGAATCTGGTTTGTCGCTGTGTAACCAATAGCCTGCCAGCATGTACTCTAGTTCCATCCTGTACTTTCCATCCTCTGTGTTTTGGTCTGGGATGACCACCTTTGTTGCTAGTGCTGGTACTGCTTTTCTTTGAAGCATGCCTGACACAGACTTTTGCTAAACAAGAGAAATAATTTGTGTTAATCACAATATACATAATGAGCAAAATGTTAGCAATATGCCAGCAGTTTGCCAGTAATTTGATAACATGATATGATAGATTATGGCCCAACCATGTCTACATTGAACTCATTAACATCTTTATCAACACAGACTGCCAATTTAATCTTACAGGAAGTTGATAACATAGAAATTAAAATCATTCATTCATCAAATCGTTCATTTTGTAAGTTATATTTAAATAATATAATTTAAAAAATAATTGCTAGTTTCTACAGTGTCAAGTTGCTATCATATTTTGTTAGCAAATTCTATTATATTTCTGTTGATATTTTGCCAACTAAATTTGTAGACACTTTGCAAAAGTTGTTTTTGATAAATTTGGTTATCTAGACATCCAATTAGACTGCATATTAATATATTAATAAAATTATATACTAGCATACAAACCCAGGTTATTAATATTGCAGGGTATTAAAGTGTGTCGGGCATTTTGTAATCCAAGAGAGATTAATTGTAACAAATGTGCCATCTGAAAAAAATTTTACTTAATTTTAAAATAATGTCTTACTTATGACATTATTATTTTATTACGTTTATTTAATTTTATTCAGGATGAATTAACCTCAAAATTGCTCCGAATCAACCTCGAAGACCCCACATAGGACAAAAGTCCCAGACTCAGGAACGCCAATATCGTAAAGTAAATTCTCCGTAGTCACGCACACCAATGCGCAGCCAATCGGTTTCGTCGGCTCGCTTCACCATTTATGGGTCATCTGTCGTCAATACAGGTGAGCCTCCTTCCAGCTGTTTTTCCACCCCCGTGAAATATCCCTAAGGGGGTACGATTCTTCCGCAAGTTCCGCACTGCTCAATTGTGTTGTCTATTCTCTTCGGTTGACGTTATGCTGTCATAATTCAAGATCATCTGGCTCTAAAATTCCAGCAACTTCCCGGTACAGATCATTGAAAATGGCAACGAATGCGGAGGATCTGCAGAAGTTGGAGGAGGAGGCGGTCGCCAGGGGCACGAAGTATGTTACGAACCTTCTGCAGCGGCCGGGCCAACTGGAGAAGATCGACATGTACAAGCGTAGGATCGGCAGGAAAAAGGCGTCCGTCGAGACCATGCTGAAAACTGCGATGCAGAGCCAATTGGACGGGGTCAGGGTCGGCTTCGAGCAGCTACAGAACTCCCTGGAAAGTATCGCCACTATCAAGGACGACTTGGACCACATCGATCAAGTGTTAAACTCGGTTCTGAAGCTCAGTTCCAGGCTGCAGGCAGTGCAGGAAGAGAACATGCGTCACTCTCAGTACGTCATCGCGAAGGAGAATTTGAAGCACATATTTACCGTCCCGGAGAGCGTGGAGAAGACGAAGCAGTGGATAAACGAGGGTAAACTGCTGCACGCGCATCAGAGCCTGATGGATCTTGAAACTTCCAGGGACGAGTTGCTGTACGAGCTTCACAAATTGCCGAATCAGTCGCCAGCGGACACGGTTATGCTGAAGGCTTACTTCGAGGACGTGGAGATGCTCTCGCAGCTCATGGAGAAGCAGATAAGGCTGGTGCTGAGTCGGACTTTGAATACAGTCAGGAAGGAGCCTACCGTCATAGTGACGCCTCTGAGAATTATAGAGAGGGAGGAGAAGGCGGATCAGTTCGCCATTCAAAGGCACAAGCAAAGTGGATTTATGGCACCCGGTAGGCCCAAGAGATGGAAGGAGATGGCGATGAAGGTGCTGGAAAAGTCGGTCTCCAACAGAATCGAGGGGACTCAGGTGGAAGAGAGGGCGGACAACAAAATGTGGCTGGTGAGATATCTCGAACTCACGAGGCTCCTGATCCTTGAGGACCTGAGAGTGGTGAAGACTCTCTGCGGTCCGTGCTTCCCGCCTTGGTACGACATAGTGAGAACTTTCGTCAAAATGTACCATACGAGTCTGTCCCAGCATCTGAAGGACATAATCACGGGTGGGTTGGAGGGGAACGAATACGTTTCTCTGCTGGCGTGGATCATGAACACTTACACGGGGCCGGAGTTGATGCGGCATCCCGAGTTGAACATCGACACAACCGACATCGGCCCGTTGCTCAGCCCCGAAATGATAAATGACCTTCAGGAGAAATACCTGCGGAACATGTGTCAGAATTACGAGGACTGGATGAGAAAGACGCTGGAAACAGAGAAGCTCGACTGGAGGAGCGGCGTCCTGCCCGAGAGCAGCACCCAGGAGTTGTATTATCACACCGCAGCGCCGGTTATCATATTCCAGATGATCGATCAGAATCTTCAGGTCGCGAAGACCATCAGCTCCGATCTAACGGCGCAGGCTCTGATTCTGTGCATTGAGCAGGTGATCAAATACGGAGCTATGTACAGACAAGAGATCCTGGAATTTAAGAGAAGACATTTCGCGGACAGAAGCCAGGTGCCTTACTTCACTCACCACATGATCACGATAGTCAATAACTGTATACAGATCACCGAGTTGGCGCAGCAGATGAAGCAGCTTTACTGGGTGCCCAACACCATCGGTGACGCCACGGTGAAGTTCGAGAAGCTCCTGACGAGCTATCAGCAGCTGAGGAATGACGCCGTGGTTATTCTGCTGGACGAATCTTTCCTGGATCTGGATCTGCACTTCCAGGACTTGATCACGCCCAAGTGGCTGTCGTCGCCTATCCCAGTAGAGACCATCTGCGTCACGTTGGAGGATTACTTTCAGGATTATAATCACCTGAGCCCGAAGAACTTCGAGTACGTCATCACAGAGGCGCAGAATCTCATCGCAAAGCGCTACATATCCGCGATGCTGCAAAGAAAGATATCGCTGAAGACCTACGACGAGTGCCTGACATGCACGTCGAAGATAATGACGGAGGCGGACAAGTTGAGGAACTTCTTCGACAGGATCGCGCCGAAGGTCGGCAACTTCAATTCGCCGTTTGAAATAATAAAACGCCTCGCCGAGGTGCTGAGGTGCGAGGACGCGGAGATACTCTCCCTCGATCTGCACTCGTTGGTCGAGAAGTATCCCGACATGACGGAAGAGCATCTAATCAGATTACTCGGCCTGAGGGGTGATATATCGCGGGCGGAGGCGCGAGGGAAAGTCTCATACATCATGGAGGCTCAACGAAATCGTAAGCCCGTGCAATCCATGGCGAACAGCATATTCAAAGACATAGTTATCCAGGACAGCTTCCTCGGCTGGAAGCCTTGAGACTGGAAAAAGAATTTCTATGAGGCGAAGATATGGAACACAAATGGTTTCTCTATGTAGCTACCCTTCCAAATCAAATGTATTCTTTTAGTACAGTGGCAAAAGAGAAAGAGAGAGATGTAATATAATGTACAAATTTTCTGATATTTAATATAAAATTATGTATAATTGATTTCAGGGATGGAAGTAAGGTATTACAAGTAACGAGTCATCGTTATTTATATTTTTTTCAACGAGTAACGCATAATAATAAAGAATTACTTATCAAAAGTGATTATTTGAATTTTGATTACAATTACCATTATGAAAAATTGTAACGTCGTTATTAAATCGATATTATAAAAAAGTGACGGTAACAGTGCTACTTGTAACCCGTTATTTCCCATCTTTGGTTGATTCTATGAAATTTATATCCATTTCTATCAATATAGATTAATTTTAATCTCGGTTGAACTTACTCTTTATTTTTTTTATTCATAGAACTAGAATAGAAAAATATGAAAACCCTCTTTAAATAATCGATAGAAAATAATAGAGAAACAAATTTAAACTTTATTGAAATTTTATCTAATTTTAAAAATAAAGTTATCATTTCAAGTGGATCTATATTTACCATAGGAAAGTTATCATCAATTTCCATCGTTTCTTAATACGTTATTTAAATCTTAATTAATCTGAATGTGATATGCTTTTCTATACATTTTGTCAAGTTATTTAATCAAGTTTGAAAATTATATAATTTGTATATATTATACTTTGTATATATTGTATATTGTATATTATATATTGTATATATTATAATATATAAAGCAAATCACGTAACTACACACACATAATTACAGGTATATACATATAAGAAAAAATTAAGAAATATCAAATATTTATAAGTATAAAAAACAAAAGCTAAAATTAAAGTATAAGATAATACATAAATGGAAACATAATGGAATAATATCAATTTCTAACGTGGTCAGATCAGATATAAACATTGATTAGATAATTACTAAATTATTAGAATAAATCTAATATTTATAAACCAAAAGCAATAAAATAGGATTTTATAAATTTTTTTGTATTTTAATTCTATCATCTTTTAAACAGGAAAATAAGTTAAGCAGAAATTAAAGTTAATTTACATTGGTAAAAATAAGCATACAGGGAGTCTGGAAAATCGTATTTCGGGAAATCGTAATTTATTTTCTTTAAAAATCACAATTTATCGCCAAAATATTTTTAAATGAAATTATTTCTGTTAAAAAACTATAAAATGATTATTATAATTATAAAGAATAAATTATGATTTTTTAAACATCAATAAAGTGATTATAACTCGGAAACGACTTATTTCCGGACCTATATTTACATAGCTTTTTTCTTTCTTTTTTCTTTTTTTTATTTGAGGGAGAGGAGTTCTGAATCATTTCCCGAAGTATTACGGACGATTTTCCTAACACCCTATATAGAAACTCGGAACTTTGTATACGATGTGTAAAAATTTTTAAAAAATATCAATAATAAAAACTGGAACTTAAATTGTATATTCTTATACTTATATAAGATAAACTATCAAGTACATAAAAAAACGTTTTTAAATTTATTGAAAATTGCGCTAGCCGGATAATCTACCGGAGAACTTTCTTTTCTTCTAACCTAAAATTACCGTGTCCAGCGACTCATTCTTTTTCCTGTCTGTAGGTGTGCAGCAATAGCAAGGATATAAATCTATGAGAGATGATTTTTCGTAAAATATTGTTCAACTGTTTGTAATAGTTATCTTTCTCATTTAGCATCACGTAAAATACAATAAATTATTAAATATTCCAAAAAGTTTCGTGAAAGGATCCAATTGAGAAACGGTGTAAGAAAGAGATATCAAGCAATTAGCGTTGCGACGCAAATATATGTATATACGAAAAAATTTTATATATTGTGTGTATGTTACACGTATACGTACGCTTACGAATGAATATAAAGAAATTTTAATTGTCAAAGGCAAATCAAGCGGTTGGTTTTATTGATGACTATCGATAAATTTCTGCATTTACAATAGAATTTTAGTTGAATGTAAGCTTGAAAAAAATAAGCATAATTGTCTAATAAATCATCGCGCGCGAAATCTTCTGACCTTTCATACAGATAATTAAAATGTCAACGATAAACAGACAAATGTGTCATAACCTTGTGAACGATTTTTAGGAAAATCAAATTATCAATTTTTTTTCCAGTAGCAGAGACATCACACTAATCAAGGGCAGAGGATTGTACATTGTTTAAATATTTATGATAAATATGCACCTGGCAACATTCTTAGTGCTGTTTATTTGCGCGACAGCAAGAGATGCCAATGTAGATCCATTGCAAACAATTATCTGGGGCCCAGGACTGAAACCAGCAGAAGTTACCATGCGTGCGAGATACTTCTTTCTGCAGCTTGTCGATTTGCATGGAAGAAAGTCAGTATTGTTAAGCAACTGTATAGCTGTAAATTCAAATAATGTATTAGGTGAGTGCAAAAGAGTCTTGGTTCATTTTAAAGAGATGATGTTACTCTTGTACATCAACACTGGCAGATACTATGGTGAATTATATTATTATTGGAAAGATGATTTTAAGAGCTATCTATAAAAAAAATTGGTGTCATTTGAGTTATTTAGAAACTATTTTTTACAAAGAAGTTTAAAGAAAAAACATTTGCATGTGATTATATGAGTTTTGGAAAGAAATAAAAATGATAGATGCAGTAGAAAATATTAAGAATTTTCCAGATTCATTACAAATGGTTTTTACAATATTTTTATTTCTTCCCAAAACTTATACATTATAATCACACACGGGTTCTTTCTTTAGACAATTTTTGCTGAAGCAAGATAACATTGTAAATAATTAAAATGGGACCAATTTTTTATTATAGTTGGCTCTCTTTTTAATATATAATTTTTCATAATATCTGTAGATATAGTAAGAGCAACATCAAAAAGAACTAAAACTTTTGTACTGACCTACTAATTAAGGAGTTATGAGAGTCACTCAATGTCTTTCTACAAATACTTTTAAATACATTTGAATTAAAAACAAATTACAAATGTTTTGACAATAAGCCATCCTCAGTATTGTATATAAATTAATATAATATAACAAATGTATGAGGGTATCAAATACTAGATGATGATCCAAATAATACGTGTATATATATATATATATATATATATATATATTGCAATAATAAAAATCCAGTAACAGAATTGAGGATTGATTTTATATAATAGTCTGAGATTTTCAATTGTGTAACAATTTTCAAAGATGGAATGATCTCAGTTGCTGAGGGTAAATTTATAAGTATATCTGTAATTAATATTTCTATAAGTTATCTGATGCATCTAATATTATATTGTTTCTAGTTTGACAAAGTCTCCAAATGAGAATATAATTGCTGGGCAAGTGTATGGGCAATCTCCCGATGGTGCATCATGTCGCGTATGGACTCAAATCTTGGACTGTAAAGATGGTAGTTTCATTATGCGCTACAAAATTTTTAATACCTGTTTCAATGTTAAGATTAAAGTGAAAATCAAGGGAAAAGAATTGCCAATGTCTCATTCAGAGATCAAAGGTATGGTCATCTGTTTTTCTATTGGGACCATACAATCAATAATACTGATCAATAATATTGAATCAATAATACTGACATAAATACATCAATATTTTTATAATCAGTATTATTATCAATATTAATGTCTAATGTACATTATTACAGCGATCTTATAAAATTAATAATACTGTGCCAACAAATACTGACAATTTAGTACTGACAGTATTATTGGCTGTGTAAGATTCTTATTGTATAATCATTGAATCTAATAAAAATTATATCTCTAGGTCCTATTTATGAGGAAGAATGTTACTGTCCGAATCCATCAATTATTAACTGGCTGGATCACTATCAGTGTCAAAATTACACTCAAATACACCGTGATCTCTATCCATTTCCAAATATTGACTTCGACGAAATACGTCAAAGCATTATCAAAAAATATGATCGACCAACCAGTGTCAGCATTTGCCATTATGTATTGAAATCTAACAGAGTAAATATCATGTTATATCATCGATTTGCAATCTGTGTTTATAAATATTGATTTAAATTAAACTAGATTTATAGGCAATGTTATGGCCAATATGTTGGCTTTAAAATATTTATGGACGCTATACTGTTATCACTCACACGCAAAGTGATGCTGCCAGATATTGAATTCTTCGCGAATTTGGGTGATTGGCCGCTTGTTCCCGATTCAGGCCCGCTTTACCCTATTTTTTCATGGTGCGGATCTGAAAATACGAAAGATATTGTTATGCCTACGTACGACATTACAGAATCGTCTCTGGAGGCGATGGAAAGGTACAACATATCTCGATAATGCTAATAATTTAAGCTGTTGTTTTATTTGCAATATGATATGCCTGAAAAACAGGGTAATGTTAGACACACTCTCCGTACAAGGTAATGGACTGCCATGGGAGAACAAGATTGAGCAATTGTTTTGGCGTGGACGTGATTCCAGAAGAGAACGCCTTGACTTAGTGGACATTTCAAGAAAGCATCCAGAGTTCTTCAATGTCTCCATCACGAATTTTTTCTTCTTTAGGGATGAGATAGATAAATATGGGCCTGCACAAAATCATGTATCATTTTTTAATTTTTTTAAGGTAAATACATAAAAGCCAAATCTTCCTGTCTAAATAGAGCTGGCAAAATCAAATGAATGAATATCTTTGAATTAAACTGTAGGAATATTTTTTAATATTATTTTAGTTTCGCCATCTGATATAAACGCAAAGCTTGCCCATAAAAACTGTACAACTATATCATCCAGTTTTTTTCTTGTGTTTTTGTTTTTCAATTTTAGATATATATTAATTTTGAAATTATTATATATAAGCTTTAAAACTAAATAACGTAGCTTTATACGTACATTAGAAAAAAATATTTCTAGTAATATATACATTGGCAATTTACATTAATTTTTTTTTTATAGTACAAATATCTGTTGAATATTGATGGCACAGTAGCAGCTTATCGATTCCCATATTTACTTGCTGGAGATTCTTTGGTATTTAAGCAAGAATCTAAGTATTATGAATTTTTTTATAAAGATCTTACACCTGGATTACATTATGTGCCTGTGAAAAGTGATTTATCGGACCTTGTGGAAAAAGTCATATGGGCGAAGGAACATGACGAGGATGGATTGAGAATTGTTAAATCTGCCAGACAATTTGCCAGGGATAATTTATTACCACGTGATATATTATGTTACTATACAGTTTTGTTTCATGTATGAGAAAAAGTTCTATTTTAAATACTTTTCTTGGATATATATCCTTGTCAAATAATACAATTTTTATATTTCAGGAATGGAGTAAACGCTTAAAGAGTAAAGTTGAAGTACTGAATAACATGGAAGAAG
The DNA here is from genome assembly GCA_003595255.1 of Solenopsis fugax. NCBI lineage: Eukaryota > Metazoa > Arthropoda > Insecta > Hymenoptera > Formicidae > Solenopsis > Solenopsis fugax. The sequence continues at coordinate 28,984 of QKQZ01030566.1, read as the reverse complement.
TACCACAACCTAGTCATTCTTGTCAGTGTCATTTTAGGAATTCAAATCTTCGAGTTGAGTTATAGTTTTTAACATCTTTTTTAACATTTTCTCTATGAGATCTATTTATGCAATGAAGATTTAACAGATCCGCATTTCCCATACAAGTATCGTTTGTCATGCATGCATGAGAATGCACATCTGTTTACTAAGATTTTGTATCTAATTGCTAATGTCAAAAAGAAACATGAGCTCGAACCTGAAAAACAGATAATTTTCAGTCTAATATTTAATAAATCTTCTCTTTTACAATACTTGTACAACCTGTTAGTTATTTTTATATATATTTTAATCTTTTTTTTTTACTTATTTAATCTAAAATCATGTGTCGCGAAAATTTTAATAAGATATATCATTTGTACAATTATCAACATCTTCGAAAAATATTTATCGGATAAATACAAGGCGTGGCGAGATTTATGACGTTCTCTCTTCAGTTGTATCGCGCAAATTCTACTGCAAATAATATATAACATGGAAAATTTATATTTATTTTTTTATGTCGATTATAAAATTAATTTCCTTATATCAATCAAGAGTAGTATAAATAAAAATTGGAACAAACATTTATATATATTCTTATATGTGGTATTTGTACCATTGCATAGTTACACACTTCTTTGACTTTCAATTTGTTTATGCTATCATATTAATAAAAATGTTACGTATATATTTGTAATAAAAATAGAATTCCAAATTCATTGTCTGTACTGTAAGCAAAATACTAAAAATAGAAAAAAATATAATGAAAAAATTAAACATTAATCTGCACGCGCACGCGCACGCGCACGCGATAAATACCTGTATTACTAATTTGTAGAAAGAATATAAAAGAAAGTATACAAAAAACCTATTAGCGTTTATATGTGGTATAATTTATACCTTTCGTATTAGAAGTTTCGCCACAAGAGTTAAAAGCCATTTGGAATATTTTGGCATATTTATTTCGTCGAGATCTATAGTTAATAAAAAAAATTGCTGTTCTGACATAGTATGTATACGTATATAAAATGTAAAACAAAATTATATATAAATTATATAAACAAAATTATATCTAAATTATTTATATTACCACATATCGAAACAAATAAATACTGAGGATTGTAAAAAAAATTTTTTAAATCTAAATTTAACTCGAGCACCTCCCATAATTTATATATAATTTTGTCCTAATTCTTTTCTTATATCAATCTTAACGTATCAATCTTAACGTATAAGATTAAATTAAGTTCTTCACAATTCTTCTCTTAATGTAATTTCGTCTTTTGTTTTGAACCTTTAAGGTTCAAAAATATTAATATAGATATTCACAATATCTAGATAAATATTGCGAATTTACATTATGAAAACATAATAAAGTATTCATACAATTAAGTAATTAAAAACAAAAAAATATTTTCGGTATCATATAATCTAGACTATATTTTGGGAGTTATAGGGGATATTTTATTGTGTGGGTGGCTGATAACCGTAGCCTCCATATTGATTAGGTGGAGGTGGTCCTTGTGGTCCAGGTGGAGGCGGCATATGTCCACCAGGTGGTCGTGGTGGGTATTGTGGATATCCTTGTCCTGCTGGCGGTGGGGGATAACTTTGAGGAGGATACTGAGGATGTCCATAATGCTGTCCTCCTTGTGGCGGATGAGGACTATAAATCTACAATTCAGAATGTTCTCAATAATAAACTTATGTAAATACTCCAATTATATCTATTCATACTTATGCTGTATAATTTTTCAAAGATGTTTTAAACATACATAATTTAAGAAAATTAAAATTTTCTACATAAAAACCTGTTAGAAATATAATATTATAAACGTATAGATTACTCAAACAATACCTGTGGTTGCCCTGCTGGAGACGGTGGAACATATGTTTGCGTAGTAGTGGGTCCATAGGCAGGTTGTTGTTGGGGTCCTGGCGGTGGGGCAGGACCTTGCGGTGGACCAGATGGCGGTTGAAATCCACTCGGAGCTGGACTCTGAGATGGTTGCTGTTGCGTCTGCGGAGCTGTTTGCGACTGTTGCTGAGATTGTTGCGGTGGCTGATGTGGTGATTGATGCGAGGGTGGTTGATGGGATGACTGATGTGTTGGCTGGTGAGGTGGTTGATGTGGGGTGTGCGGTGGCTGATGTGGTGATTGATGCGGTGGCGGTGGATGCGGGGGGTGCGATGTTGGATGTGGTGTTTGATGAACGGGATATCCAGAGGGGGCCGGCGGCACCGGGGGCGCGTAGTTTCCGCCTTGCGACGTCGGTGGCGGACCACTATTCGGCGGATACGTCTGCGTCGAGGCAGACGGCGTGCTTGTCGGCTGACTGCTTTGGGCATAAGTATTGCCGCCGCTCGCGGAGGAAGTGCTAAATGGCGGAGATGTAGAGGCGGGACCATACTGCGTCGCGCCAGGACCTNTTGGCTAACATAATTAGGTTGCGGACCCGCGTTTTGCTGAGACCCCGGTTGTGGAGGTTGAGTCGTGCTAGTTGTTGGGGGTGGTGGATAATTTTGCGGTGGGACATTGTTCGCATATGCCTGCGAGGAGGGAGGAGGATAACTTCCAGGCTGTCCAGCGGCGTACGCGTTTTGAGGTGGCGCTTGGGACGGAGGCTGCTGATAATTTGGTTGTGGACTAGGACTGCCATATTGTCCAGGTTGTTGTTGTTGACTACCTGATGAGAAATTTTGCTGCGAGGCGTTTGAAGGTGGATAGCCTTGCTGATTTGGCGGTGGTGGTCCATATCCGGAAGGTGGCTGTGCCGTGCCCGGTGGCGGGTAACCACCTGGTTGTGGACCATAACTGTTCACTGTGGTTGGGGGACCATAATTTGGCTGCGTCGCTGCACTATATCCTTGTTGCTGAGAGGCGTTTGGCGGTCCATACTGATTTGGTTGACCAGGAGTGTATGCGGATCCTTGTGGGCCTTGGTAGTTTGAGCCAGGATTTTGACCAGTGTATTGAGCAGGATAACCTTGCTGAGAAGGTTGCTGAGGATAACCTTGTGGACCTCTATACTGCTGCGGACCTGGTGCGGTTGGAGGCCCTAAGTGTTAAAAGATTAAAATGTCTAATAATAATCTGTAAAGCTACAAATGTTATGACTATATTTCAGATTAAATCAATATGTAATTATAATCTAATATAAATAAATAAAAATAAAATTTTTCTTTCAACAGAAAATTCAAATTTAGAGTGTAACATACTATTTATAGCAGGTCCTTGGCCAGGCATCACAGGCCCACGATACCCTTGAGCCATTGGCTGACCTTGATTAAACGTCGACATTGGCATTGTTGGTTGTGTATTTGGCGGCATTTCTCCCCCAGGACCAGTCGCGCCACCTGGACCACTTGGAAGCCCTTGTGGATTCATCATACCATGCTGAGGACCATTGGAGATACCTTGAGGTAGCTTGAAACAAAAAAATAGTAAATTCAATTTTAAAATTGTAAAAATTTTATTAGACAATAATTTGATAAACATCAAATATATTTTACATCCTATATTTTTTGTTGAAATCTGCTACTTACAGGTAATAAAGTCTGTAGATTCTGGTTTACATCTGCGATAGATGCTAGATATACCAAGTTGCGATGCAACATTTGCTGATACCTGAAAATTAAATTTAACAGTGTTGGAATAGAAAAACAATCCTTACCCAACCAATTAATTGAAAACAAATTCATAGATGGAATTGTTGAACCTGAGATTTGTTTGAATTTAGTTATAAATGTTACTTGATTGAATTAATAAAAATTTAAAGATCTTTGTTGATCATTTGTTTCCACTGCAAACCTTCAACAATATAGTACCATGGGCATGCATTTTTATAAAGCCTTACAAGGAAACGTTAAAAAAACATTAAGAAATGTTAAGCAGATAAGTCTAGAAATTAGACCTAAATGTAAACAGTTAATTAGTCAGGAAATTTGATTGTTATTGATTCAAAATAACATTTAGAGTAAATACTTCATATTGATTAATACATTAATAATGACTTTTCTTTTTATGTTTAATAAATTTTATTTCTCTTGTACTTTCTCTAAATAGATTAATGTTCTTGAGCTCACTGATAATATTTAATATATCATGTGACTTAAAATAATTTAGAGCACAGATATACATATTTAAAGTATTAATGAACAGGTTTACTAACTTGACAAAAATTGCCGATATATTGAGAGAACAATTCTCTTTAGTATTCGTCTCTGGTAAATAAAAAATAATAACAAAAAATGTATATAATAAAAAAAAAGTATGAAATTAAATTATTATCTTAGTTTATGTTTCACTTGATGCTACAAATGCTTCGAAGCATTTCATTAACCCATCAGAACAATGACAAATTGATCAATTAAAGAATATTTTAAAGCATCTGTAACACCAAGTGGATTGTAGCCTTAATAATAACAAAAATATTTAACTCTTATCATGATATTATTTCAAAAAAACATTTTCCAATGGAATCGAAAAGGGAAACGCATGATACACATAAAACACTGAGAAACATGAAATTGTTGCACCGATCACTTACTGCATACATTCCTGTGCCTTGCCCTTGTTCTGATACTCCTGAATCATCTGAATAAGCTGGCTATTCTCATCAAGCATCTAGAAAAATGTGACAAGCATATACATGGTTATACTGCCAATAACCCTGTGTATTTCGTATTTTGATTATAAGTGTTCAATAAATAGTTGCAGTTTGTTCTTTTCTTTTGGCGAAGCTATAAGATAAACTTCTTTACCTTCTGTATCTGGGCAGGATTTGGAGGTGGTCTGCCTCGTTGTGCGAAGGTCACGGACATTTTCGAAGCGACAACTCACGAGTCACGAGTCGTCTTGACGTTGAACAATCTTCACCGGGAGAGACCGGTAATCTCAGAGGGAACAATCTTTCGTCACGTTACGCTATCGTAGAAAACTACCCAGAAGTATCTCGAAGCGTGGTACGTCCATCTTCGTCGTATTTCCCGAGCGTGTTCCCGCGATATCAGAGACGCGAGATTATTCGCGCGGGATCGCCGGAAACGTCGCAGAAATCTTCTTCGAACTCGACCCGCGTGTATGTGCACATATATACACACACACGCACACACACGTATATATACGTATATATATATGTATATATGTATGCCTAACCATAAACCAATCGTGCGAGTACCGTATTTTTTCCGTAACGTAGCTGACGCGTGTGGCAATTACCGTCAATTACTTCGCGAAGTACATCCAGTTTCGGAGTTGGATTACACAAGAGATTGGAAACAGTTTCCGAGACAAAAGGCTTGGGAGAACAGCGCCAGCAACGGCAGGCACGCGAGTCTCGTGATTTCGCTTCTCTTCCGGTATGTTGGCGCATGAAACACGAACAAACCTGCGAATAACTTTCGTATACCAAAGTGACCAATAGAATTATTTGACGCCGGTATTGGCCGGTATATTAATTGGCGTACGTAAAAAATTCGCTTTATCACGTTAATAGAAGAACATACAAGAATACACCAGAATACACGTACAAATGGCTTCAGCGAAGGTGAGCAATTATTTCTCGTATTCATTGGCAAACCGACAGAGAACGAATAAAATATTATCAAATCCGTAATGTCACGTTATTTCTACAGATCGAGTTCGATGTCCACATGACATGTGAGAGATGCGTCAACGCAATTTCTAAGAGTATTGCGGATCTGGAGGGCATTCGGAATGTCGACATATCGTTAGAACGTGGTACTGTCACCCTCGAAACAAATCTACCTTACTCCGTCATACAAGAAAGAATCGAGAGGACTGGAAGACAGGCAGTGTTGAAGGGATTCGGAGGTTTGAACAAACTCTACTATGCTGTTATTTATATATAGTATATTATCTTTGGTGTGCATTATAACAATTTTCCTTGTGTTTTAATCATGATTTCTGAAGATATTTTTAAAACTGTTAGAAAACAAAAATGGAGTAATTAAAAACAACTATACGCACGTTTCACTTAACACTCGCAACATTTGCGAGTATTGTTTGTCTTTGTTTAATATTCAATAAACAAAGATGAAATGATTCTAAGAGCGTTGCCAGTATTAAATAGAACCGTATTATCTAGGATCAATTTTCATATTCCAATTGATTTTATATTTAAAATTGTCTTAAGTATTATTTTGAATAGATGTTATAATCCAATCGCAGAGCAGTATTAACAGTTTAAAATTATTTAATAGTAGTTCATAAATGTAAGAACTTGCTACTAATTATAAATATCAACCTACAAGATTAAAAAGTTTATTTTTAATTTTAGAGAGATATTAGACTGTTAATGTATAAATGTAAATTGAACTGAAAAGCCTTCTACGGTCGTAGCTGGATCTTATTGCTTTATAAAATCACACAAATAAACATAGCACGAACATCTAGCGACGATCGTAGAAGGCTTTTCTTATTTCAATTTGTATATATTACATTAATTGGTCAAATATCTCCAATTTTATTGCTTTATATTTTTACTTGTGTGATTTTATATACATTTTTCAAATTCTTTACAGTTTTTTCAGGGGGGAATGGGTTTGATATTTAGATGTAAGTCAGCATCAAACGTTATTAAATTGATTTTCAATTTAATTATTGTGATATTAATTATTAACGTTATTAAATTGATTTTCAATTTAATTATTGTGATATTACTTATTCTTATTCGCCTTACAGCTGTGTTATGACCGGAAAACCAATTTGGCGCACAATCAGGTGAATTTGAAAAATGTATATAAAATCACACAAGTAAAAATATAAAGCAATAAGATCCAGCTACGACCGTAGAAAGTTTTTCAGTTCAATTTACATTTATTTTTAATGTTATATTCTATATTGAATATATTTGTATGTATGTATATATTTGTATTTATATGTGTGTGATCTCAGAATTTAAACATGCATAAATATTCATGATTTCACAATAAAATATTCATGATTTCAGCAATAAAATTGGGAACTTGTCTCTTACAGATGGATCAAGTGCTGTATCAATGCTTGGTGGAAACTCAGGCTACAGTGTGGGTAACCTGATCAGAGGGGTAATAAGATTTGCAGAAACTCCAGAGGGATGTATCATAGATGGTACAATTGATGGTTTAACTCCAGGCGAGCATGGTATGCATATATACCAATATGGTGACATATCTAATGGTTGTGACAAGTAAGTGAGTTTGCAAAAGCAAATACTTAGATGAACATTTGAAGCAAATTTTATTTGTATTACAGTGTAGGCGAACATTTTAATCCAAATAATTCATCACACGGTGGTCCTGAAGAAGATCTGTCCAAGAGGGTAAATATGAAAGCTCAGGGTATGTGTTCGGAATAGATTCCGATTGAAATTGTTTAATTATTTTTTGGATTTCTATTGTGTTTCCTAAAAACAACGAAATAATGCCGATCAGAATGTATTCCGAACAATTCCATAATATATACCCAAATTACTTAAAGGGCAATGAGTGAAATGGACCAATTTTAATTCCTGGAAGTGGCAAATAAAAACTGTATGTTTTTAAACTACTCAATATAATTCTGGTCTATACAAAATTTTAATTTGTCGAAAAAGTATTAAAATCTGTAGATAAAGCTATAAGAAGCTATTATGAGAATGATATATTAATGAAAGTGTAAAAATATAATAAAATAAACAATATTAAGTGAAGATTGATATATGAATAAATAAATTAATTAATAAGGTTTTGTTCAGGGTCAAATTGGATCTTGGCGCTTAAAAAATTTTTTTTGCGTGAATCTTACAATTTTCAGTAGTTAAATACTATAATAGTAAAATAATTTTAATGAAATCTATATATTATACAGAAGAGAATATACATATACATAAAAAAAAACTAAATGGAAGAATTATTCTGGCTGAGAATCACTATCATTATTAGCAACATTATTCTGATAGATATTGAACGTTTAAGTTTAAAATCTTAGAAAGATTAAAAAAATCAGGTATAACCAAAATATAGCAAATGACGACGTTGAAGCAACATTCAACAACGCAATAGCCAATCTTGCATTCATAATGTGAAATGCAACGTTACAGAAGTTAGTCTTGAAGTTCTTTCATTAAGAAACAAATGGTATATGCTATAAATACACGTATTAATACATTCGTAAAGCTTAATAATCATAATTTATGATACTAGACATTTTACAGCTTCGTATGTATTGATTTCAATATTTTTGCCACAAACTAAAATTTTGATACATCATTAAAGATCAAAATCAGGTTCAGCAACTTAAAAACAACTACAAAAGCAACCGTTTTTACTTGTTACTCCAAGCGTTAAAATCGACTTATTTTATCCATCATTTTTTAGATTTTATGGTATTTCAACGATATTGTTGTTTGCAATTACAGCATGTTGGTGATCTTGGCAATGTCCTAGCAGATGCTACCGGCAGAGCTGCTTTTCGGAGGATAGATAAGTTTCTTAAAGTACCTGACATTATTGGGAGATCTCTCGTTATTACCAAGGATCCCGATGATTTTGGAAGAGGTGATGATCCTGAATCTAAGATAAATGGAAATAGCGGAGCTAGGTAGTATAGCATGATTACTATTTTGTAGAGATGTAAGAATACTTTTTTCTAATAGAAAAAAATTGAAAAATCATGTTTTATTATTGTTTTACATTAAGTTTTTTCTCTTATATAGGCTGGCTTGCGGTATTATAGCCAGATCGTCCGGATTATTTCAAAACACGAAGAAAATTTGCGCATGTGATGGCCTCACTATATGGGACGAGAGAGATCGGGCGCTTGCAAATAACCATGGTACAAACAGTCAGATAAAATCAAATGAGAAAATATGCACATTAGTTTGAATATCCGAAGTTTAGCTACAGTCTTTGCAACAAGATTTGTTTTACACTATTAATTATTATATAATCTCAGAAATCTTAATTAATATTTGATAAAGAGAAAGAAAGGAGAAAGAGGAAGAAAGAGATTTGTCTTAAGATTCCTGAGTAGTTCATCGAGAATTCCGCGTTGACTGTGACAACGTAATGTCGCGAAAAAAATTAGAACTAATAGGTGTAAAAAGCGACGTGTTTACGATAAAATTTTGTCTTGCATGTCATTTCGTTATTATGTGTTTCATTATGAAAATGTGACTTGTATTGTCCCGTATTTATCAAATTTATAAAAATGGGCCGCAAGTAAAATTATCTTTGAATTTTATATGTAAAAGCTTATTTTTCACTCCTTTCAACAACTGTTTATATTTCTTGCCTCTAGACTTCACTTCATGATTATTTATTAACTGTCAAAGGAGAAAAGAATAGTTGAGGTCCATTTTTACAAGTGTTTTAAAGCGATCTTATTATTTTGTTTTATTCAAATTCTCTTTATTTACAAATAGCAAAGAACTTTTACATACGATTTCTCGTTTATGACGTCACGGTTTCAATATGGCCGCGGCGACTACTCGAGGCGCGTTCCACTTAACGCTCGCAACGATCGCGAGCATTATTTGTCCTTGTTTAATATTTGGCAAATAACAAGGATGAAATAATTCCATGAGCGTTGCGAGCGTTAAGTGGAACGCACCTTCAGGGGAGCCTTAATTTTTTTATATTCTTTATGTAAATAAATTATTGTGTAGAAATTAATATTTTCTGGTAATTATATGTGATATAGTAACATAGGCCGGTATTCATAGTCCGTTCTTATATTTAAGATTGTCTTAAGTATCATCTTGAGACGCCATCAACCAATCAGACAGCCGTATCAGCATCTTAAGACATTGTTTAAGATGATCTTGAAATAAGAATCGACTATGAATACCGGCCATAATTTCTCAAAAGTGAATTTGATTGTATACTATAAAGTAATTTATACAATGCTTTTTCTTTTCAGCAAATTTGTAATTAAGAAGAGAGACAGTGCAATCGGTTTAACAAAGAACATTCCGCTTTCAAAACTCGTTTTGAACAGAAATAAATGTATCATAAATGTTTTTGGTAAGGTAAAATATATTTATGTAAATATCTATGTACAAATTTCTATTAAATTGATTATGGATTTCTGTTAAATTACATTAATCTTAATTATAGTTTTATATTTAACATAAGCACCTTGTGTTCCAAACATTTTTTAACTTAGAGATAACTATTAAACTAAAAGAATTAACTATAAGTATTTTTAGTTAAAATTATTCAGTAAGTTTGTTCTTTTTAGCTAAGGTTGGCGACTCGTCTTCCATTTTTTTCTCTCCAACGTAGAGCTAAAAAGAACAGACCTAAAATGGCGTTACAATTATTTATTCTGACATGTTAATCATAAAAACGGCATCAAATGACAAATTAAAGAAATGTTAAAGCAAGTAGAAGAATACTTTGCTGCAAGTGACAATTACGTAGTGCGATGCGCTAAGGCGTCATCCCCTTCCTCTTCCTGAAAAACAAAACGACCATATTGACTTCTTTAAGGTTAGGTCGAACACAAAATAAACATAATGTAAGTAACAAATAAAAATAAGAAAATTAACTATAGGAGTTTTTTCACAAGACACAAATCAACATAGGAGTTCATTCTGTTTCTTTGTTTGATATTCAATGAGAGACAAAGACTGAATGTCTCCTGTATCGATTTGTATCTATTGCTGAAAAGCTCCCTATATAATTTTTTTCAGAAATATCAATGTTTAGTATCTTCTTACAGAAACTCTCGTAGACATCGAATAAATCTTTTATCATTTTCTGCCTTTCCTGAAAAAAAAAACCGACAATGGGAATTCCTGGTTTAACAACGTACATATCAAATGATTCGGATCGTTACCTCGAATATTACATGCTACACGACTGTTATTTAGTAATCGACGGCAACAGCGTGTGTTGTCAATTATATACCTGGCACGCGAGATGCAATTGCGCCTTTGGTGGCGATTACGACAAGTACGCGCAATGCGTGAGGGATTTTTTCGACAAACTCTTAAGGTGCAACGTTACACCGTTGGTCTTGATCGATGGCGGCAGTGAGGACAAGAAGCTCAAGACCATCATATCTCGAACTAAACAAAAGATCGAGATCGCGTCAAATTATACCGTGACCTCTCAGCAACGAACTAAATTTCTCCCTCTGCTTATGAGGGAGGTCTTCAAAGATGTGATGAATGAGAAGGGCATCAGATATGCACAGTGTATATTCGAGGCAGATAACACCATAGCTGCAATAGCACGTCTCCTCAATTGTCCAGTACTCAGCTACGACTCTGACTTCTATATTTATGGATCGTTATACATACCGTTCAATACATTGGAAACTGATATAGTGCCCAATTCAACGGGCACCGGTTACATGAAGCGCTGCAAAATTTATTATGTTGAGAAACTCTTACAAGTTTACTATGGATTGAATCAGTCCTTGCTGCCTCTAGCAGCAGTATTACTGGGGAACGATTATGTGAAGCAGCACATATTTAGAAACTTCTTTCGTCATTTGCCACGACTGGGAAGGCGGAGGTACAACAATGAACAACAAAGGCGTATAGACGTTACATTTCATTGGCTCCGGCGGCGCAGTTTGAACGAAGCTGTAATAGGAATATTAAGTAGATTACGAAAGCGAGAACGAAAACACGTATTAAACACAATAGAAATGGTAATAAATGGTTACACCAATGCACCACTGAGTGTGTTATATACGCTAGGTATTCCCGCCGAAATTTATTCGAGGGAAAACATACATAACAGGTCTAAGATATACAAGTTTGAGGGTGATATATACAATTTGACGTTTGTCGACGAAAGGACAAATGAAACGGAACCGAGCGACGAGGAGGAAACGGAAGACAGAGAAGTGGCGAATATACTTGAAGAAAAGGAGTTGATTTCCGATGAGTCTCTGGTCAACAATTTGCCTCAGTGGTTCATTAATGAGTTCAAACAGAGCAGATTTCCATCCTATTTCATAGATCTAATAATAAGGAAGTTGTACGTTTGTCCTACACAAATTGAAGATTCTCTCTATGTCTCATCTATCGTTGCAAGTTTAAAAATTATAAATGTCATTTATGGATTGTTGGTATCAGAAGTCAAAGGAAGGAAAACTGGTATGGAATATATAACCAGAGATAATAAGAAGATAAAGCGTTATCAATTGGAGTACAGTGATAATATACTTGGTTGTAAACTACCGCCTTTGCTCAATCTGAGAGAATTACCCATTGTCATTAGAAGAGAGATTTTGAACACCACTTTGACAATTTCTATTGCAAGTTATATAAATGAAATTCCATCGAATTGGATGTTGTACATTGCAACCATGAAGTACTGGATAGATCAGCAACAGGAGCCATCTAAATTTGATTGTTACATATACTCCTTATTGTTTGCATTGTTATTTAACATAATAGATTATAAGATAGGCTTTTATAGAACTCAAGGCAAATTTCATCAGAGATTTAATAGAACCCTAAACAATATTAAACACGAAAGAAGAACGAGAAATTATCAGTCACAGTATTCGGATAATGCTACACTCGTAGAAACAATTCACGAAGTTGATGCAGACGACTGCTTAATTGCGGCTACATTCTTTGTATCTAACTTCGAAATCGATCAGAAACTGTATTCGCAACCGAAAAAATTTAATATATCAATTGTTCATGGTTTTGCAGAGTTTCAGAATTGCTTGAGGCATAGTATGAACTTAAACGCACTATTGGAATATCCGTATGAACCAACTAAGGTTGCTAGTGTATACAATGGTACATTATTGTATAATCTTTGTACTAATTTTAAGAAACGTGACAACATTGAAACTTATATCAATTTAATTTTACAAGATTCCCCAAGTTTGTCGCGGTTATTTAATGTACTTTTATTAAAAGTTAAACCTTTGCTGAATGCTGCATTGGAAAAGAAAACTCATAAATGTAAGAAACAAAAAACCAAAAGATATGAAAGAAAAGAGCATGTTACACAGGAAGAAAGTTGTGAAGAAGAAAAGACAAGTGAAAACAATAGTGAAGAATTCTATGATGTAAATAATCCTTTTTCCGTACTTGGTACCACGCAGCATTAAGCTTTTTATTGTACGTGATTAAAACCGCATGTAATTGTATCTACAATTTACATGTTTTATATATTTGTATATGTTATATATTAATTTCTTTATGTATATAAAAAATTTGTATTTTATAGAACGTGGCATACAAGCGTGTTCAAAAAAATTTACAATTGTATTGTAACATCAATGTTAAATTTTCACGATCACGATTCCTAGATTAGAAAAAATCTAAATCTTCACTGCTATCAGTTTCATTGTTCTCAGAGGAATTTGCATAGTCCCTTTGTTTCTGATGCGATAGCGATCTTTTAGAACCTGATTTTTTCTTTCTTATATTAGGCAACTGATTGTTCTAAATGAATAACAAAAGAAAACGATCTTTATTATTTTACACGATGCAAAGATTGATGTAAAAGGGATCAACATATGTATTACGTTTCTATAAATCTCCCAGAATGCGCTAATCGCCATTTTAACAGCATTAGCCTCTTCTCGTAAAGTTGGTATACAATATTGGTCTTCTCCATGTTTAGCGAGCAATCCAACGCAAACGGCATACTTCAATTTTTCCTGTAATTCCTGCTCGAGAGTTTTGAAATCGGTTTCAACCGGATAATGCCTCTGTATATGATTTCTCAAGTTTTTTAATTTAACAAACAATTGACGTTTTTGTAGCTCTTTTACAGCTGTACGTAACATCTGCGGCGTTATTGGGATCTTTTCCATCTGTATACAAAATATGTTTTGTTAGAATGTTTTATGTTATTCGAAAGTATATGTAAAAATTAAAAAAAGGAAAAGTGTATATTTTCTTTTATTACAATAAAAATGTGAATATACCATAATCAATATTTACAATAAAAAAATTAAATATAATATATATTATAATTAAGATTTATAGTAAAATCTTTTACTGACAAAATGTTTTCTTGGTGAAATTTGTATAAAGCAATATAAGGATTTATTATTAACGTACGTCAAATAATTTTATATTTGAATTTGTAATACTCGATGCACATACTAATACTATTAGTAGTATAGGTTTGATATAGCTATATATAATTTTGACAATTAGACGACATAATTTATTAATTGAACCTAACCGACAATGGCGACAATCTGTAAAGTATGCACACAAACGCTTTCTTATACGAAGTTGCATGCATATCGGAGCATGTCATGAACGTATTTCATTTCTGCATATTTGTGCGTCATTATTTTTGATTATTCGACAATATTCTGATACTTGGTGAAAATTTTCTCAGAATTTTTGTATAATTTTATAATTTTAGAAAATTTCTTGTTTTAATACAAGGTGGAACATTTCAGAAATATGGAGCAAGTCATCTTTTATTAGAATTTTTCATATATGAGAATTCTGAAATATTTTAAGATTACTTATTCTATAGTTTTTAAAAAATGTTTTAACTTTCAGATTTGAAGAATTCTGTAGAAAAGATAAAACTTTTTTAACATTTTTAAAAAGCGTTCCAATTCGTAAAAAAAACAGAAATTTTAATAAATAAATTATATAATAATAATAATAATATGTATGTGAATATATGAACTGGTAAAAATTTTTCTTAGAATTCTACATATACTCGGAATATTTTTTGCACTTACAGATGTTGTATAACAGATTATATTAATCAAAAAGTCTTAAATAGGAAACATACTTTGTGAGTAAATTGATCGAACAGGTGGTTATGGATCTGCAGTCAAAATCTGATTGAATTTATTGTCTGCCTATAAATTGTTAGCATTTTGCTATCTGAGACAATAAATTACAACTACATTAATCGTGACAATTTGTGACTCAAATAAGCTGCTGCACTTTTTATATGGATCAATTTCTTAGCTATAGTATACACATTATATACGTTATATACAATTTATATGCACATTTAACCTGTATTTGTGTGTATATAATATATATTAGCAGCTATTAATTAATATCTTAACAAATATGTATTGAAAAAATTTCTCTCTTTCTCTCTCTTTATAATTCAAGAATTTACAGCTAATAAAATATGATTACAATATGAAAAAGTATATGCATAAACGATATTAGATAAAATTATTTTTAACGTACAATATTAATAAATGTAAAAAAACTTTTTGACGAATTATTTGTCTCTATGTTTTATATTTATATTATTTTTTAAAATAAGTCATTCACATATAATTTATAATAAGAAAATTTATCTTTATAATGTACACATAATAAGGTAACTATACGTCACAGAATGGTTTATTAAACTATACTATTTTATTGAATTTAAAGTTTCCAAAAATTACATAAATATGTTTATTAATTAAAAAAAATTATGTCTGATGTCAAGCGAACTGGATACATTTTTTTATATGTATATACATAAGTCTGATACTTGCTATTGCTATATTATCGAGATATCACATGATAAGCTTAGCGGTAAATAAAATATAAAATATCATAAGCTTTCTATATATCGGAGTTTCAGAGAAAATTTTTATCTGGATACATCTTGACGCAAATTAATCAATAGTCAATAACAAAATTAATCGATTTATACAAATGTAAATAAGACAGTTTAATTCTTCTGTCAATGCACAGTATTTCTGTCGGTACACCGAATACGGTGCACTGACGAAAAGATGACAAATTATGCATAGGCAGAAGGAGATTGTTATAAATTTGATATCACATCAGAATTAAATTATATACAATACGCTCTTACACGATATATTAATACATATTTAAATATAGTGGAACTTACAATAAATTAGTTGCGAAAGTGACGTCTGAACAATATTTTTACAACAATTACGTGATTATATTACAATTTGGTACTGGCTGATTGCAATAAAAATTATATTAGTAATTCGAGAACTATTACAGCACTTTCAATATTATACTTAAGCACCCTATATACAATATAAGCTCATATAGATTGTTAGTTCCTGTACTTAAATTTTTTTTATTTCTTCAACTATAACAAAATATCATTGCACTGGATCTAACATATAGAATTTCTAATATATATTTTCTCTTAATATCTTATTTCTATATCGACAAGAATGTTTTATAGTGTTCTGGAATAAAAATTATATTTCTTTTGCGCGCGAAACAGTTTACTTCACCGTGAAATACCAACACCACACGTCGAGAGAATTTTAGGAAATAGAAAAACAAGTGATACATGTAATTCAAATACAAGTGTAACACAAAAGATATGAAGAATAATCTTATTAAATCCCTCAACCCTTAGTGGGATTATTCCATATGTTTACAAAATATTGCACGGAAAATACGATAACAATAATAAGTAAAGCATCCACAAAGCTCTTAAACATATTTATGCTATGATGCTGTTCACCAGATTCTCTTTGTTTCCTGACAACTTGTTCTACAATCTGTTGTATACGATTCAATTTCTCACCGTGTTCTATCGATTGATGCTCTATTCCTTTCATTATGTCAATTAATCTAAAATGAATATATTTATATTTATATATTATCAGAGATTATAGTTTATAAATTTTGTGCACATTACATACACTGTGAAGTTAATAATTCATAATGCTTTTGTATTATATTTTTATGTTCTTACCTAGCAGTCGAACGTCTTCTTTTTCCTAAGGATTGACTAGAATCTGTATGTGCCTCTGCAGATGAGCTCCCAGAATCATGAGCCTCTGCCAAAGGCATATTATTTGATAGCTGCCTTTTAGAAGATTTGAGCACTAATAAGGAGGAACGTGATTCAGCTTGTAATAATGGAATCTGTAATGATTTGTCTAGATAATTAATCTTGTTAATTAATCAGATTTAAATGCATGAATTATATATTTTAAAAACTTTATCCGTACTTAATATGAAGTGCTAATATAACGTTTCTTAAGTTCAAAATCTAGGTAAAACCCTTTTTGATTAATTTTGAATTATGTCTTGTCTTTCTTGTTAGTTAGTTGTTTCGTACTTAAATTATTTGAGCAAATGCTTTCTAGATTATAGTGAGCTTGTGTGTTAATTGAAGCACAAATAACAGTAAATTGAAATAATTTGCCTTTCTCCTTACTTTATAATTATATATGGATACATCATACTTGAAAATCTTAATTATTTGTTAAAAATATAAAAATATAAAATATATTATAATAAATAGCAAAAACATTCTTTCTAACATATAATTTTTCATAATTTTTGTTTTTATTTTTTATTCTTACTAGGTTGCAAATTTATTTTTACTATTCTTTTTTGTTAATCTTATAAGTATCTATTAGTATTTGTTCTATTACATTTCTTCTTTTTTATGAAAGTAGTTTACTTTTTATATATAGACTAGAGAAAAGCTAGAGAAAGATAATCTTGTACATTTAAAATTATAAAAAAATTGAATATAAATAATTATAAATGTATATTATGTATTGTATACTTTTAATATAACCTTCTACTAAGATATACTTATATTTAAAACTTACTTTGAATAATAATTTTAGATTTGTATAGTGTTGCAATCATGTAATGGAATCTTAAGAAATAATTGCACAGAAGTAACTTTAAGTTAATTAATTTATATAATAATATAATGTTACACCAATGTAAACTACAAGAGAGATGAATGAAACAAGTTTATTAAAAATATCAGAGCTGTATACAATCTATTCAAATCCATTGGTAGCAAATAGAATAAAGCAGCATAACATGCAGTAGTTCAATAGTACTGCCGGAGAAAGAAGAAAATAGACACACAAAGCGGTTGAAGTAATCATTACTTATACAAATGTGTACCAAATGTTAAAACAGCATGCATAGTACAAACTAAATCTTATATCGCTGTACCTGTGATTGTGGTTCAGTAGAAACAATACTACCAGTACGCATAATAGGTGTTTTATGTCTAGTCTTTGTGCGCACTACATAATTTTCTTCATATTGTATTACATCGTTTCTTGGATCCCATGGTCTTACATCAGCATGCCGATAAACCCAATTTCCTGTTATAATATCCTAATAAAATCAGAAAAAGTTGAAAATTATTTTACAAATATTAACATATGCGATAAATATTTTACAGTATATAAATATGAAAATCAAATATAAAAGCGATGTATATATCGTACTTGAACGAAGTATTTTGGAATCCATTCTTGTCCTAAACTCTTCCGTTCTTTAGCCCGTTCTCTTTGTGCTTCCTCAAGTCGAGTTTTAGCTTCAGTAGCAGCAACCTGATCATCCCTATTAATGGCATGTGTAACAGCCAACCACAATTTTTCGCTTTCCCACGCTCCCTGATGTTCCAAAGGAACAGTAAATTTCTTTAATCTTTTTTTACGTACTTCCGGAGTTGGATTGAAGAAAACATTTTCTTGCTGTAAAGTACAATATTATATTATTTCTATAGTAATAAAATTACACTGTGGCACAAAAATTGATTTTTTTTTAAATACTAAACTAATTAATATGACAATATGTAAAAATAGCCTGTTTTTGCAACTTTAATTATAAATTTTTCAAAATTTTTGATGGTGCAATCTAAACAGCGGATTCGTATTTAGCATTCAAGAAACTATAGGAAACGATTAGCCTTGTTCTGATATTTTTTTATGCCACTGTATTATATTGATTTAAGTAAAATTTAAGTTTATCTTACTCCTGTCCGCTTGTCCGTTATTAAAATCAATCCATCCCAGTATCCTGAGATAGTAGCTAAAGTTTCTTTTCCTAGGCGTATTCGTCCCACAACTTGATTCATTAATTCAGCACCGCCAAGAAACGGCTAAAAATATTATTCTTATCACATATTTTTAATTAACATTATTTTTACGATTAAATGTCACTATAACATGTACGATATAAATTAAAATTTCATTATAGCTTTTTTAACTATATCACTACAACTATATTTTTTTAATATTTATACTCTATATATAAATATATTCTGATAATTATACAAGAGCATCATAATATATTTATTTGTTACCTTAAGTTTAAATTCTAATTCAGTATGATAGCCGGTTTTCTCGCATATTATGTTTACTTTTCCACCAAGTTCCATAGACAACGTCCCCATAAGAATACCTTTGCAATGTGCATAAGGAATTGTCATTGTATAATCTTCACCTCTTGGCAGCATCGTTAATATAGCAATACCATCCAAAACTGCGGAGGTAGAATTTCCTACAAGACATGTGTATAATAAGTAATGCCATTATTTTGTGTGTGTGTGTGTGTGTGTGTGTGTGTGTGTGTGTGTGCGTGCGCGCGCGCGTGTAAAATGTATGTATATTAAATAAAAATATATTACATTCTATATTCAATAGTAAATAAATTATTTACCATAAAATTTAGATTTTGCAATAATCGTTGCACTAATAGTAAAACCATCTTGGCGATTTGTCACATAAAATCCTGAGATAGGTGGATGATGCGATAACTAGCAAGAACATAGACACAAGTGTTAAGATTAAAAATATAATACTCTAATTTATAAAAAGAATTAATAAAAAATGTACAAATTGATAAAGAAAATCTGTTATTGAAGTTCAGATGGAGAATTTTAGGACATTATAGCAATGTAGATAAAATTTAATATTGTTAATGTAAAATATCTTCTGGGTTATTACTTGTTCGGCTAAATAGAATGTTCTTGAACCATTAGGATGTTGCCAATAGCAGCGGAATGTTTCGCCCAAAAGCGGATTATACGGCTTTTTCAAACCTTGTGGTTTCTTGTAAAATCCCGATAAGTACCATTTCACTACGGCTTTCATACGTGTAAACGCATCATCTTCCAATACTGCCCTGTAAAATGAAATAAAATTCATGATGAAAAGAAATTATGATTACTTATTGTATGTAGCCAAACAAAAATCATGATATAGATGTATTACTATGTTTTACTAACTGGGATAGTAAATCAGCGTGATAATACGAATCGGCCAGTTTTTCTAGAAATGAACGTGATTCCAAAATAAAAGTTGGCAATACAACTTTAGATAAATCCATGCCAGGACGAACTTGTTTCATTAAGAACCATATCAAAGACTTTTGCTCTTCTTGCAGCTCCGCAACGACTTCACCGGCCTGTTGATTAATAATGAAATAGTTATTACAGCATAAATAAATACAGAATATATAAAATTACATATTCATGATAAAATGAAAATAATTCAGCAGTAAAAGAAACTTTTCTTTTGTGAAGAATAGAATACAATGAATTTTGAATATCTTGTTATAAAAGTTTATTCTAATTAACAATTACTGTGCAAAATTAATGCTTACCGTTCCAAGAACTTCATTTTCATTAGCTACGTATGGTGTCTCGGTGATTGGCTCTGACGATTGATCTTCCTTGGCCGATGCCTCAGATTCGCTGTCCGAGGCACTGATTTCAGCATCAGCTGCTACTCCATTCTCCGGCTGACTAATATCGTCCAGGTCTGTATGCGAGGTGTACACAGGATCTAGCGTTACTACTTGACGGGTATCATACTCTAAGACATGTACAGAAGGAACAGTCATGCGACGTGCTGGGAAAATTGGTGGATGAGATGCAGAAACGGAACATGAAGAACCAAATGGCTGATCATCATCACCATCTGGTTCCTCATTGGAAATTGAAGACGCAACGTTTTCTTGATCTATGCCAGGTGTGGGAGATCGATCAAGCAAGAATTTTTCCCAATAAGCAACTGCATGACAAAGATGTTGAAACATTGGAGTTGGAGAAGGACAAACGCTTCTAAGATCTTGAGTCATAGCGGGTGAGAGTGGTTGTGGATAAGATAACAAGCGTCTTTGAGGCGTCGTAGGCGTTCTTGGGGCATAGCAATTTAAATATGCTGTTGGTGCAAGAAGCAAGATAGCAAACGAATAAAAAGAGAAAAGTAATAGCAAACGATCATTATTAATGCAATTTAAATATCTAAGATGTTGATTTTCACAAAATTTTAAGATCTTAAGTTTTGAACACATAGAAATATAAAAGTATTCTGCATTAAATATGCCAATATAAATCTGTCGAATTTTAACAGCAGATTCTTCGAATAATTTTTAAATTATTTTTGTTGTGGCATCAATAAATTTCTGAATTAAACTCGAAAATAATTTTTAGCAAATTAAAACTTGCAAAGAGATATCAACATTTTATTTTTAATTTAGTTTTAATTTCAAAAAATCAAACTTCAATGCCATTGTAATTTTGGTTATTCTAACATTTAACGTTTAAATTGAAAACAGCAGCAAAATATGACCAGCCGTCAAAATCTCATTAAAAAAATTAATCAATTTATCATAGAATCAATTGCTATACTTTTGTATACGCAAGGAAAAAAGAAAGATGTTAAATTATATTTATATTATACACAATTATGTAGAAAACATGTTATTAAATTATTCGTGCAATTTTTTTGGTAATATAAACCTTATATAAAAGAAAGTAATTTGAAATTAATTACTTTTATCAATAGGGGTGCAAACTGACAAATCACCATGCATCATTCACAGATTGTACATCTTGTACAACATACTACTCTAATTATTAAATTCCCTTATAAATCCAATTCTCTATTTATACTGTTCTATCAAAAATATCGATTGTCGATTCTCCTTCTTTTATTTTATATAAAAACTTCAATATGTGCAAATGTATTATATTTAAATGTTAATAATGTTATTATGTTTATATTTATTATATAGCTTTATATTTTAATCATTATAATCAAAACAGTTTGCATTTTGTGCAACAATCACAATAAAATGTGATTGTAAATGTAAATTTATATCACATTAATATATACGAGAGGTTTTCAAAATCAAACGTGGAATAAATATTTCTTTTTAATAATAATAAGGCATTCATAATTAAAGTATATTAAAAAATAGATAATAAAATTCCAGAATATTTTTTAATGGAATAATTGATCTCAAATTACTCTGTATAGATGAAAAAACATGCGAAAAATTTAGAAAATCCTATATATATTGTCTTATCTATTGTGGTGTTGGAATTTTTATAAAAATTTCATCTAAACAGAAGATATTTTACTCTTATTGCAAATTACATATTTAAATATCTTTTAAAATATTGTGAATAGGAAGCTGTGTCAATGATACTGACCATGATCATCAAAGTGCTTTTCATAATCAGCCTCGCTCCATTGAGTTTCATGAGTGGTGGTTGCATCGTGTGGTAAAGGACGCGGTAATGCGCTTGTCGAGCGCACTATTAACGAAGAACAACGTAATGACAATTCAAGTGCATCCAACCAACATTTGCCTGCCGCTTGGGACGGTGCTCGAAAGATTAAATAAGATGTTGGCAAAGGTTGTACAACAGCACCTAAAAAATATCAATTTGTTTATAATTATAACGCTAAAATTGTAGGTCGTGTATATAGCTATATTACTAAATTAGATTAGATTTATCTATTATCTATTAAAATATTGAATAAAAATAAAATTGCTACATAAGAGCATTATATGCATAATGTATATAAGAGTTATGTACCAATAGCTTCTTTTTCTGGTCCTCGAGGGGCCCATATAGATTGTTCCAAAGGATGAAATACTTTAAAACAAAATCCATCTTTCTTACTTGGACGTTCAATAACTTGACATGTATTGAGTAGAACCGTTCCCACCCAATGGTTACTCTGTTAATAAATATATAATTAAACAATATCATAAAGGTACGGAAGGCACAGTTGAAAAAGGAAAGATGCAAAAACAAACCTTTGTTTTTGGATTTTTGTATAGCAACAATAATCCAGGTTTCAGAATACACCATAACTTGGTCCAACTTTTCAATGTGCCGCGAACTTTTAACCAATCACTCATAACAATAACGGTTGGATCTTTGAAAGAACTTAAAAGTTCGTTGGCTACTCTTTTCTTTTCCATTCGATAATTTTTTCTCTGAGCTTTATACGATTCCTTACGCGTTAATTTGGAAGTATCCAACGACTGAAAATATCATAAAAATACTTTATTCATTTAAAATTCACATTTAAATTAAGATAGAATATCTCATATTTCAAATAATAAAAATGCAAGATAATAAATTACAGTATAACCAAGAAGAAAAAGATACCATGAAAAATAAATGAAAGGGAATAAATCTTTATATTACATAATTTAAAAAATATTTTTGAATATAATCTTGCATCAAATTTGTAATTTTTCTCAATAAAACTTGCAAAATCTGTTCTTGACGGATTGACTTTCAAGATAAATGTCTCAATAAATTATATCTAAAAAAAATAGGAAATTATTTACCTTCTCTGATGCATTATCCATTTTTTGACTACCTTCGCTCATTGCAGAGTTTCCTATAACATACGTAACTGTGTATTACTTTTCCTTGTAATTATACTTTATACAGCCGTAATTATCATAGATGCCAAATTAAAATATATACATAGAGTTTATTCTTGAAAAATTTTTAAATTTTAATATATATATTAATAGAAAAGTTTATTTTTTTATGTGTTATTATATTATAAATACTTTGATTTACGAAACTATTTAAGCATTTAAATTAAGATTAGTATTGCATTAGTTTACACGCAATGTACCTAATATATGTATATGAAATTATATATTTCATATATTATATATACACTTTTAATTTATTAACATACATATAATTTAAAGATATAATTTTTAATAAATAGACATGTTAATAATTCTTATTATAAAATCAAACTTAATCATAATGAATGATTTAAAATAAAAGATAAAACAAAATTAAGTATTATGCTTATTTTTTATTTTTAGAGGAAAATAATGCATATTTATACATAATGGAAATAAATGAAAATTACAATACTCTACATAAAATAAAAGAAATTGCAAATAAATACATATTATTCCATATTAGGCTTAGATAAATGGAATTCTATATATATTCACGCATTTATTTAACTAGAATAGTACAAAGTAACACAGACATTACTTTTACTACGCCATAATTAAACAAATCAAGATAATCTGTTATTTTATAATTCAACTATTTTTTTCAGGCAATATTTAATTTATTCAGTATTTGTTCTGGATAACAACTTAATGAATATTTTACTATATACATTTCATATATTGAAAGTAATTAATATTTAGAAAATGTTTCACCAAAAAAAAATATAGGATAGTAATATTCAATGATGTATAATAATAAAATTTATTATCTTGATTTGTGTTACGAATATATCACAAATGAATTATATTTATATTAAATTATCCATTCTTACTGTTTAAATATTCGACTTTTGAATCATATACAAAAGTCAGATCTTTGAAAAATTATTATTATTATTGTATTAAATTGTATCCGTTATTATATTTAAAGATGCATAATAAGTTTTGCGAGATTTGCATCAAATTTCGCTGATACGTTTTAATAATTCTGGATTGAATTAAATTTTTACTTTTACAATTTAAATTATGTGATCTAATTACAGATTTGAACATAATTATTCAAACATAAAAAATTTTGATGTATTAATTTTCAAAGATACAAACTAATTAAATATTATTGCAACAAAAAAACATGCTTGAAAGGAAATATTCACTACTTTACACAGAATAATATTTAATATTAAAAATCAAATTTTTTTGGAAGGCAGCATGCAACGTTTCTATTAAAAAAGAAATACCATCTATCAGTCTATAAATGTATATAATTAAATTTGATTGACGCAAACCTTATGACGAAACAGCTCATACAATACAAAAACATTTGTATTATTGCGTCACTAAGTTATATAATCAGGTCAATGTGTATGCACTTTTATATCAATCATAATACTATTAATCAAACATTTTTTCGTATCTGAAGCTTATCTTATAAGCATTTAAAGTGTAGATAATAAGCATTAAATGATATTGCTATACATAGCTAAAAATTCGTAAAGAAAATTGCATGTAAAATGAAACGCAAACACAAAAGAGTTATACAAGCTATATAAGCCATACATGATTTTAGAATTTTTCTAGCGTATATGCGTCTATTATATTGCAAAAATAAAAGTATATAATGCTAATCAAGTTTGGGAAGCTGCTTGTAACTGGTGAGAGTTATCCCAAACTATAGCAATAATGTATTATTTTCGAAAATATTTCTAGGTTTATACCTGGAGAAACTGGAGGTGCACCGGCTGTAATATTTACGCTTGTCGAAAGAGACTCAGTTGATGGAAGTTTAGGTAATGGTGCAGACTGTGCTTGGATGCTGCTTCTTCGAAGTTGCCGATCCGCTGGTTCTACATATTTAGCACTTATTCAATTGCACTCAATATTTATTATCACATCTTACGTCATATTAAAAGTAGGAAACCGTTTTTCAAAGAACTATTCAGTGATTAGTCGATAGTAGACAGTTAGAATTTATGTTTTCTACTTTACAAACAGCAGGTAATAACAACATGTAATAATAGAAGGAACATCGCAACATTGTTTT
The DNA here is from genome assembly GCA_003595255.1 of Solenopsis fugax. Classification (NCBI taxonomy): domain Eukaryota; kingdom Metazoa; phylum Arthropoda; class Insecta; order Hymenoptera; family Formicidae; genus Solenopsis; species Solenopsis fugax. The sequence goes on along the minus strand of QKQZ01030566.1, from coordinate 3,469 downwards.
CTTTTGTGTGATGGACGAAATGATAGTTGCAAAAACGCGTAATTGTCTGCAGTTGAATGAGAGATATTGCATGTTTGTCTATTTTGTTGCGTATATGTATGCTATAAAAAAGGAAAGAAGATATGCATGCTCAGTTTATACATGCACGGTAGAAAACATGCTTTAACTTTATTGCTACATGCAGTCGAGCAAATTACATATCAAATATATATACAAAAAGAATCTCAACATTAGCCGCAAAATAATACAGTCAATAATAAATCTATCATATTATATCATTGTGTTGCAAGAAATATCACAGTGTACATAAATTATTAATAATTATTAATAAAAATGATCTAGACATATTCATAAGTTTTTTGTAAACATAGTTTTTATACTACGTTTTTTAAATTATTGTTTTTATATACATGTATTGTATATGTGTTTGGTATATGGAGTAACAAAACAACAATGTTTATATAATAAAGAGATTACATGAAAAATGTTATTCAGGATGTATTGACTGAATCTTCGCATTTCAAGAATTCATAACAGTCGATGTAAAATCATGTCAATTGTCCTTATTGTATATTGCAGGACAAAACCGTTAGAAAAGTGGGTCATAAAGCATGAGTTATTATCCACAACAAACTACAGTGCTTATAGCAATAGGGATTCCTACTATAATATGAGAATGGTTTGTTACACTCTCAAGTATTGATTTCCATTTTTCCAACAGTCAAACGTGCTACAGTATGTATTTCATTCATATTAATAAGCTGCCATAACTGTACCTCTGATAGATCTTTATTGTCACGATTATTGAGCATTTTCATACATGAAGTATGTTACAAGATGGAGGCACGCAAACAATATACATAAATCGTTTTATAAACATTTTATAATAATAATTAATATTAAAATAAATAATAATTGTAATGATTGTTATATTATACTAAACATATTCTTCACTTGTTGAAGGTGTTGTATGTGTTATGTATATATCACCCTTTTATTTCTTTCAATTTTTATTGTTTAAATGTTCAGTTATTAAAATATTTAGAAGATGTGTGAGGTTTGAGATTGTTATCACAAAAATAAATATACATTTCAGAAAAACTCGTGCATTCATAAATAATAAACTCTAACACATAAATACTCTGGCCTGTGTATATAAATATAGACTTTACGTAAACGTAAAAAAGTTGTATGTAATTTATGAGAGCGTTACATAAATCTATTAGACCTTAGAACATTAATAACAGGCAAGAGTTCTACAGAAACATGCCGCAATTACATCTATATTCTTAATTGCTGTGGTTCAAATGTCAATGACAATGTTCTTAAAATAGTTTCATAAAGTTCATAATGAACAATGGTAAAATGGGCCAATTTTGACCCATGGAATGACAAGTAAAAACGATATGCCTTTTTGTAGTTTTCGAGCCACTGAGTCAGATTCTTTGACCTTCAACAAACTTAATTAATGGGAAAATATTAAAATTAGCATATAAAACAATGCGAAGCTATTAAGTATAAAAGAAGCTATTATAAGAATGGTACATTAATGAATGTGTAAAACTAATAAAATAAGCATTAAGCAAAAATTGAAATATAAACAAATTAACAAGTGAAAAAGATTTTAGTCAAAGCGGATCTTAGTGCTTCAAAAAATTTTTTTGCACGAATCTTATATTTTCCAGTAGTAAAATCCGAGTAGATACAGTTATGTATTCACTATATAATAGTCATAAAGTTTCAGTATCACATTCTATATAATATGAAAGTTACAGCAAGTAGTAGTTATAGTAGCAAGTTGTAGTTATATTATCATAATTTCACCCTTTTTCAAAAAGTAATGATGATGGTATATTTTTATATCATGTTATAACTAATTAATTACTTTTTTGCAAAACATCTATATAGTTTCAATGTTTAAATTCTATATATTGAAGCATCGCATACTTGTTATATAAATAATATGTAGCATTTATAAATTTATATTATGTAAAAAAATAAGTAGTAATTATGATATAAATATCACGAAATATTTGTTATGCAAAGAATTATGCTCAAACATATTGCAATTACAAATTGTGTCGACTGGAATACTACAATACAATATAAAATATATTCGAGGACAAGTTCTCGAAAGACAATACTGAACAATAGTGTTCTCAAGTGTCATAGTCAAGATTTAAAACAGTTCCCATCGATAATTCCTTTGTCTTTAGATATTAATAATTTATTGACTTTTTTTATCAAGCAGAATATGAACACATCAGAATATTAGCAAGAAAATACGAGTTAATACATTCGTAAAACTCAATAATAATTTACTAGATGTTTAATAACTTTATATGTTAATTTAAATACTTTTTCAGTAAATTAAAATTTCTTAAGGGTTAGAATCAGATTCAAAAAACGGCTCAAAAACAATCTTACTTGCCACTCCAGAGGTCAAAATCACCCTATTTTACTTCATTCTTTCTCTAAGAAATATACACATAGTCTTTGTATATTTTGTATGTACAATTACGAAATACAGTTCTCCTAACTTTGTATTTTTATTGCTCTCCTATTTCATATTTTTAACATAAAATAATTTATAATCTTATAGGTTTATGGCTAAACGTGCTTCACAGCTGTTTCTAATCTGATAAGTTCTTATGAACTAATTACACCGCATCAAATAATTACACAGTTGTTATGAGTAACAAGTGACAGACTAACAAATAATAATTGACTTCATTACAGCGTCTTATAATGAAATTGTTTACATCTTGGCACCATTACGTAGTTGATACATTCCTAGACGGGGAAGCACAACACGCAACACAATAAGACATAAAATAACACACTTACGACTGAGGGATCGGCTGACGTTCGGCGGTGTCATGGTCTTGAAGGTGTCCGTCGAACTTCCAACTGGCACAGATTGAGTCTCCGGTTGAAGGCGTTGATGCTCACCACCTGGCACCACAATCGGTTGTGAACTCATTGTAAAATCTAGGATCAACGGATCCGCTGCATCAAGCTTCAATCAATTCGACCACAAGGACACGCGCTACGCCGCTACATGCTTCCGTCGCGTCAACCTCGACAAACGTCAATCGAGGATTCCGTCGAGATACAGCCGGTACACAGTTCACGGAGAAGGTGAACGACGGAGCATCGGGAGAGAACGTTGCGACCCACGCAACGTGTTTACCTCGTTTAGTCAACGCTCAACACGTCGTCCAACTGTGTGTACGTTACGCGAGACGTAGCGATCATGCACTGACCACGTCTTCCGGACGGCTCGCACGACGACAGACGTGTCAGTCCATCGCGACGGCGATGGACGGCGACGGCGGCAAATTACGCGTCGCAAGCAATTAGCGCGACGGAGATACGCGGACGACGAGACGCGACATCGCGACGTGCTGCTTGGTACTGCTGCTGCCGGCGACGACGGCGGCACCACCAGGACACTTGTCGTGCGCTG
>QKQZ01030565.1:4554-40111 GCA_003595255.1 Solenopsis fugax | reverse complement strand
TATATATATATATATATATACTTTAATGTCTCTAGAAAGTAGAAGTTTGTTTACTTATTTATTTAAAAATAATTATCTATAAATGTTATAACTAATTGTAATGCTGTTATTTTTTCCATGAAAAATCTATAAGATGCAACTAACTCTATTGTGTGTACAGAGGATTAAGTTCATATTCTGCTAGGAGAATCTGCCAAAATAAGCAGATTCTCCTAGCAGTCAATAGAAACTGAGCACAATCTGTCATTCTGTAATTATTTAAACAAAATGTAGCATTCATTGGTTAAGAAAATGGAAGTTTCTATTTGGTTCTTGCAGTCAATCTGCAGTCATATTCTATTAGCAGATTATGTTATACTTTTGTTGGCAAATAATTTTGTTGTCAATAAAGTTTATAGCAAAGTTTGTTGCAAAATTCATTTTAAATAGATTTTTGATTTGGGTATCTGTGGATAGGTGTATGTTTACTATTAACTATTTAATAAGAAAGTATATTTTTAATATGGATATTGTGTTGCAGATATTATTCTGGTGAAAAAGAAGCTCCTGTATTAACTATTTTCATTGGAGGCAATCATGAGGCGTCAAATTATCTGCAGGAACTGCCTTATGGAGGATGGGTCGCGCCTAATATCTATTATCTTGGATATGCGGGTGTGGTACAGGTAGCTGGAATCAGAATTGCTGGGCTTTCAGGTATATATAAGAGTCAACATTGGATGCAGGGGCATTACGAGAAGCCCCCATATACTGACAGTACTATACGAAGTGTTTATCACATCAGGAATCTAGAAGTATTCAGATTAAAACAGGTAGATATTGACTATCACACATATAGATTAATGGAATTATATATTTCCATATCTCTATAATTAATCATACAATGTTAGGTAATTAACGTCCACAGTTACAAATACAATAGTTTTTTTTTATTTTTAGCTTTCTGGCAAAATTGATATTTTTTTATCACATGACTGGCCAGCAGGGGTAACAAAGTATGGAGATGAAGATACGTTGCTGAAACGAAAACCATTTTTTAAGTAAGATTAGATATTAATGCAAAATTTTATTATGTTGAAATGATAGATATTTTAATGATATATTAAAATTCTAATTATATACATATTAAATCATATCACAATTTAATGTTTTAGGGATGATATAAAGAGCAATACGCTTGGCAGTCCTCCGTGTATGGAACTGCTAGAACGTCTTTATCCATCCTATTGGTTCTCCGCGCATTTGCATTGCAAGTTTGCCGCGCTGGTTCCCGAGAAGGGAGGAACACGAGTGACGAAGTTTTTAGCATTGGATAAATGCTTGCCGAAACGGAAATTCCTTCAGGTGCTGGAGGTGCGTTCGCAAGAAGATGGTCCGGTACAATTGAATTATGATCTAGAATGGTTAACGATACTCTACTTGACAAATCATCTTTTGAGCGTCAAAAGCAGTATCCATTACATGCCTGGTCAGTACAGTAGTGGCAGGTGGACGTACACACCCACGGCGAAGGAAAAACAGACCGTGTACGAGAAGTTTGGTTCGAATTTGCGGATTCCTCTTAATTTTATCCGAACCGTCAAACCGTACGACCCGGACGACACGAATACTCCTATCGAACGGCCGCGATTATTGATAAACGATCAGACTACCCAATTCTGTCAGATGCTAGGTATCGATGATCCTTCTGCCCTACTGCAGATCATAGCAAACGTTGCGAATAATAGTAGATCGAGCGATATGTCAATGGAGACATCCGGCGAGTATACGTCAGAATCCATGGAGATTTCTTTCGACGAGGAAAATGTGTTCAGCTCTACTTTTGAGGACAGTTCGACACAGTATATTGTCGACAGTTCGCCGACGAATTTGTCCCTTAAGAGCAACGGCGATGATTCGGATAACGGGGACACGAGTAAAAGCACTTTGGACGGAACTGTTAATAGCTCGACCACGTTTGCAGATTCCGTCTCGATGGATGACAGTAAGTAACGTAATTACAAAATAACTGGTTATCTTATTCTAGAATGTTATCGTATTATTTCTTTATAATTTAATGATCTAAAATATTTATAAATTTTATAAATACAAATAATAAATAATTATTAAAAGGAAAGGAAAAAAATAAGCACATTATCAAATTCAGTCGGCGGACTGTATAACAAATTTACGTACGATAGAGTGCTGAGAGTTAATTAAATGCTAGTAGAATAAAGAACTATTAAGCTGGTATTCATAGTCGTAAATAATTTTCAATCTTTGATTGAAAGAAAAAAATGAATGTATGAATGAATCTGTAATTAAAAATTATTTACAACTATATACCGACCTTAATGAGAAGTTTTGGGATGATTAGATGTTAGCATGTGGTTGTATTTATGTTGTAGGTAATGAACAAACCAGTTGTATCCAGACCGAGCCGAACTGCAAAAAATTCAAACGCCGAAATTACTCTTTATACTCTAGCACGTTCTAACTGTGATAGTGTCTCCTTTATTAGATATTTGCGTTTCTACTCACTCGTTTCCATGTGGAACTTTTGTATTATAAATACCTAATTTGTAAATAAGTAATTACCTAGGTAAAGATTTTTTTATAATTGATTATATACATTTTGAAAGCTTTCAAAATAATGTATTAATTTATCATCCTTGTTGATTTCCATCACAAATATAGAACTATCCTTTCCTACGAAAGCTGCATTTAATTTATCAGTTTATAATCGTGCTCTAAAACTCGTTTACAATTCCGTGATGGATATCTGACAATTATGTGATTGGTCTATCTCTTGGATTTTGTCGTTTTTCCATAATTTTAAGCTACATGCCTTACGTACAAATCTTGATCTTTATTCAGTTTTACTATGTTCTCCATTTGTTAATTGTAGAATACGTTTAATAAAAAAAATCTTATATCATGTAAATAAATACAGCGTAATAAATGGAAAATTAACACGGAAATATTAACATTTTTTAATCATTCGTAATAAATATAATAATATAAAATTAAATTCAAAAGTATGATCGAGCTTCAAACGAGACGAGAAATCGAATTCTCGACTCCATTTCGATTCGATAATCGATCGAACGTCATACGTCCTTGCTCCAACATCTCGATTAATAAGCACGCTGGCTATCGGACTGTGTTGACTTGTTTACTCCAGACCTATGCGTGTTTAACTGTGTTTAACTGTCAGCAACCGCTAAAGGATGGCACATCCGAGGATGACAATTCCAAACAATTCCGGAATCGCCGGAGGAAACTCATGTCGCACGGATAAATTGATAGCGAAGTGTCACGACGCGTAAATATGGTGGCAGATAGCTGTGCTCCGAACGACGTACCAATTCTCCGTCATCTCTATCTCGACCGACGATTACCCTGAGCGAAAAAATGGACAAGTTGACTATCATCTCGGGAATACTATTCCTGCTCGCGGATATCTCCGCAATAATCAGTATCGCCATGCCAGACTGGATCATAACCGACGTCGGCGGTAATTGCGGAGATTGCAATTTTTTTTTCTTTACCCCTCCTTCACTTGCCGCGACCTCGCACGTCATTTCTTTACGCCGGCGAGATTGAGTCAATTTAAATAAATTTGAAGTTGCCAATTGCGAGAAATTGATGCACGTTCGAGAACACGGTTTTAATTCTGGGTTTCTTTTCCTTTTTAATAGGTGACACGAGATTGGGTCTCATGTGGTCATGTATGACCTTGTACAACAGACCACAGGTCTGTTTTAAATCGGAGCTGGAATCGGAATGGATGATGGCATTAGTCTGCATATTTATCGGTTGCATTTTGATTACGGCGACGATAATATTACTGGTAATTTCACACTGGGACCGTACCGTCATTCCCTTCGCACGCTGGGTAGGATTCGGCGCCAGTACGTATCAGAAAAATACACAATATTTAAGCAGGTTTGCACCAATATAGATTAACTTTAATCTCTATCTTTTTCTAAAAATTAAAAAAGAAATAATAAACCAAAATTAAAGTTAGTGTACATTGGTGCAAACAGACCTTAATAATAAAACGTACAAATAATACATATGAGGTAATTGTAGTATTTATGAAATAAACATTTTATAAAATAAGTTGTGAATTAACTTTGTTATAAAATGTTCTTATAATACTGGGTATCTATAAATCTGTCCCTGTTACCTATATTTCGGAAACAGTTCATAGTTATAAAAAATTACAAAATGACTGATTTCATCATTAGTCGATTAGCTTGATCAGCTAATTACGATTACATTTGCTATGGCGTTCACAGCACCTTAAGCATCATTTAATCTTTATTATTTATCAAATATTAAACAAGATCAAATGATGCTTACAAGTGCTGTGAGTGCCAAAACAAAGCCTAAATTCAACAATAGTCAACTGCAAAACAAAATTATCTTGTTTTTCTTGGCCATTTTCTATAAATTATAATTTATGTACAATACAACTATACTTTAAGTTAATAATTTATTTTTTAATTAAAATTATTAAAAAATTAGATTAGAGACGATCAGATTTAAATTTTGCACTTGGCAATTCGTAGAATTTAATTGATCGGTTAAATTAATCAGAGTCGATAAGACCGGCCCAAAGTGTTCGATCATTTCGAGGAGTTATTCTAGCTAATTTCCTTCAAAGAATAATCTCTCGAAATGATCGAACACGTATTTTGCGATTTTTCATAATTTTGAATAATTTCCCAAATATAGAAATGACTAAATTTTATAGATACCCTGTACAGTTAAGGGTGGTTTACAATGAGTTGTAAAGTGATTAGTCGCGAAGCGTTTGCGACTAGTGACAAGATGTTTGCGACGCATTGTAGATCACCCTTTACATTTTGAAACGGCAAAAATGCGCAAAATATATTAATACCATTACGATGTTATATTGTACATTAAGTGACATCATTAAATTGCAGTGGTGCTATTTTGTCATGCAGCAGTTATATTCCCAATGGGATTCCATATTGACGAGATTGGTGGGCAACCGTATCAGTTGCCTAATTCACATCAAGTTGGGATCGCTTACATCTTGTTCGTCTTGGCTCTATGGATCACAGTGATCTCTGAACTTTTCGCAGGCAAAGTTTGTCTACCACATTTTTAGCATTGTTCCTTTGCTAAAGTATTTAATTTATACCTTATACTGGCGTTTACACTATTAGCATTATTTATTTTGTATTTTATGATTTAATGATATCTGATATCCACCCTTGAGAGAGGCCTCAGGGAAGAAAGTAAAAATTAATCACTCCAGACTAAGGCCTTGTTTCGTTAACGCCAGTTAATCTAGCCGGTGAATTAGTCTATTGGAATTGACTATTGCAATCGCATCTGTCTGTTATGTAAAATGATAAATGCGATTGGTCAATTCCAATGAACTAATTGATCGGTTAGATTAACTGGAGCTGGCGAAAAAAGTCCTAAGGAAGACGGGGCCTACAAGAGGAAGCGGGAGGTGATAATCGACATAGGAGGATCACGTTAGGGAACCAGGATGCCAGCGGGTTTAAGTAGTATATCAGAACATATCATTACGATTGACAAAATACCATTGAATGGTTTCGTATTTTTGAAGAAAGTGTAATTAAATGTATTACAATTTCGATTTAATATCACATTGAAATATAGAGATTATTTCATCTGTTCATTTTCTAAACCTGGGCCCGAACGTGCTGTATTTACGTGTACGGTACTGGGTAGCGTGCTACGCTTTCCCCACTGCCTATATGCGCGATCAGAGGAGTTTTCTCTCAGTGAATAGTCATTTTTACAATGATTTTATAAAATTTTAAACGGAGATTGCACTATATTCTACTACATATTAAGATATAATAAGGATTAATTATAGCCATTAGTTTCTAGTATTTAATATTTCATAAAATGAGAGTTGTACGGAAAAAGAATCTATTAAATTAATGTAATACATCATAAATGTTTGTTCTTAGTCAGAAATCGGCACGCGTGTACCTTTCAATCAATTTTCGGCTCGGCTTCGCTTTATCCAATTCCCCTTACTTCATCGCTTCGCACGCAGTCCAGGTGTCACTCGACACTTAGGAGGAGCATATGTTGTTTACATATGTGTATATAAATAAGTTCAATAAATTTCTATAACTCAAGAGGTTACTACTATTAAACTTTTTTTTAAATGTATTGATCCTCAGTAAATCTAGTCCACTGATGACTTATATCCATTTCCACTAATATAGGTCAACTTCAATCTCAACTTACTCTTATTGATGATCGAGATGGACATTATAATAAATTATACGAATATTTCTAAGAGTTGAGTGATACTTGGTTTGCGTATGATAGGGAAATGAAATAAATAGCACTAATCAAGAATAACATTAATTGGAACCGAAAATCGGCTGAAAAGTGCAACACGATATATCGTATATCGAGCCCTTTCTTATAACAAATTCGATTCAACTGCACACCAGTGCATTTAATCGAATTTACTGTTACAGAATACGAGAATATGAGTAACGTGTGCTGAAATTCGACAATCTAAAATTTTTTGTAACAATATGTATTAAATACATTACTAAACTAGCAGCTTTTAAATGAACACTCAACTAGAGAAAATTGGAATAAAATTCAATACATATTTGAAATATATGTATATATGTATATATATTTCTTAATTACATAATTAAATTTTAACATATGTACAGTTTTACTTTTTGTTATAAACTTTAAATATTTATTTACAAAACTGGAAATAAATGAGAGGTATTACGTTTAATGCGTGAGTTATAAGTTAGATTCCAAACTTAGGATATTTCTTAGTCCTTATGTATATTATACAAATATATATACTTAGATATATAATGGATGTGTGTATATATATTGTACTAGTTAAGAGAACTAAAACTTGTATTATATAATTCTGATTTTTTGAAATGTTATTTAACAATAAAAATTGTGCCGCAAATAAATGGCATTTTATTTGCGTAGAAGGCAAACGATTAATCAGACTATAAGATAACAAAATCATATAACACACAATACAATTTAAACGTAATTGATGAAACAAGCCATGTTGAACACTTCAGTTTTAAGAATTAATATGCGACAATATTATATATCTAGGAAAGATTAAATACAAAAAATGTTTAATAATTGTATATACAATCTTCCTGATAAGTCTTTCAGTTCTTTATCTTGCCAGTTTTTCTCGCTCAGTGAAATGATTTAAATGTATACATTTGATGAAAAAGAAATCTATGGAGAGATTTTGTCAGTTAGAATGCATGCGTATGACTTGTTCTATATGATTTGAAAACGTATATATGTATATATGTTTATATTTAACACACACACACACACACACACACATACATATATATATATATATATATGTATGTATGTATATATCATACATATCAAGTATTTTTTGAAGACAAAGTGCCATATACATATATTAAACATATATATATATATATATATTTAATAATATATTTAATATATATGTATATATTAAACACATATTATTAAATATGTATGTTTAATATATGTTCATATATATGTTTAATATATGTCAAACACATTTTTAAATATAAAAATTGTGATGTTGAAGAATGACTGGCAAGTTGGAATTGATTTCCACTGTGCAGGAGGATTATATAAAAAAATAACCTATGTATAATATCTATATCTATACTTTATACACACTTACAAACTTCAAAATCTTTTCTCACACTCTTTTGTTTGTCTTGATAAAGAAATTGGAAAACCAGTAACATTTACAATAATCTTACTTAGAAAGAAGAATTATATACACACACACATACACACAAAAGACACTCTAATATTTCCAAACGGCAACGCATAAAGCATTTAATATATATAACGCTTTTTAGATTCACTAGAAAACGTGAATCCAGATTGGAACACTTGACGAGCCTTAACATTACCTACCTTTATTTCATGATTTTAAGGGAACTATGTATACAACGTGTAATAACAATCTTAATAGAAATATTTCATGGAAGTACAGCAGGTTTAATATACGTCTACTTTTTCCACACTATTGTAGATAATATAAAAGCTCTCTTTATTTAGATTTCTATTTAGTTATAAATATCAACAAGAACTTTGAAATTGTAAAAAGAATTTTTTTTTGTCCATCTCAAATGGAACATAGCTTTTTTTCTATATAATAAATTTTCTATACAAAGTTTTTCAATGTGCTTTCGCACTATTTGACTGGTTATTACCAATCGTGTCACACCTTCGGTAATATAGTAAGTAAGGTACCCTAGGTGATGTGGGCCTCAATACGTTATTCTCTGGGACGCTCTTTACTGTGCTGTCATCATACCTAACCCACGATCCATATCCCACGTGGAAGGCATCGGTGAAATAGTGTCCCTTGGTGGCCTCCTTCCCATCGTGATAGGTCACCGCGAATAATTTGTATTGTTTTTGTTTGGGACCCAACTTCTTCACGGTGTTCGGTGATAAAAATTCTGCAAAAGTAAAAATTTCCACATTAAACTCTCGCCTCATTAAGTTAAAAGTTATTAAGTTAAAACATGATAGATTAAAACTCTATTCAGTATACTTACTGCCATCAATTTTCAAATCGATTGGAAATTCCACGGTTTTCAATATTTTGGAGCAGCCGTTGGAAAACTTATCGAACTTATACACGAACCATTTTAGATGTAATATGAGGATGACAGGCAGTTCTTCTAGGGTGACCTGTTTCCAAGCCTCTATCTGTTGTCTCGTTTTGCTACATGTCAATCCTTCTACCTGATCCTTACCGACGAGAATTTCAAGTGCGTGTCTTACGGATTCGGCTTTCTGTAACAGATATATTATTATTGTTATAACTATGTTATGTGTGTGCAATTTTATTACAAATCAATTCATTTTGCTACTAACTTGGACATCAAGTTGTAGGGTGAAAAACGGCTGTACATTGTCCGTTGGCTGTTCTCCTGCCCGTGATACTCTAGATCGTAATTGTCCACGGAAGATATCGGATAGTGGAGTCCTTTCAAATTCTGTACATCGCGTGACAGCACCTTTATTTTTTGGTCCCATTACCTATATAAAATAAAATGGAAAAATGTAATATAATAAATCAACAACATGAATGAATAAATGAATGTAATTCTAATTAATCTTTCGTAAGACACGTGGATAAAAGTCAAAAGTTCAGTTACATGGGGTCCACGAGACCTTAAAATAAAAACTCTTCAGATTCAGTATAGGTGCAATATTATTTTTTTCTCTTTTTTATATTAATAGGACTCAGCGCTGGCGTTTTTTGAAAAATTTTGCATTTTTAATTACATCTGGAATCTGGCAAATTCCACTTGCGAAAGGATAAAAAATACAATACAACAAATATACTTTTGATAAATTTTAACTGATTGCGATAAATAAATCTCTGAAATATTTGATAAATTAACAACTTTTTATGTATTCTTCATCAATTCATTAGTTCTCGACTTTACACACACACATATATATATATATATATATATATATATAAATGTATAAAGTATTTTGAAAAAAATTTTAGGCAGGTACATAAGAAAAAAAATGCTGTCCTAGATAGGACAATAGAATATTAAATATCTTACCTGCCACTCTTCCTCATCATGTTCGTTGCTGACATTTTTCGCGTTACTGATTGCATTTTGATCGTTGCTGACCAATTTTATCAACTAGAACAAAATAATTATCATAAATTTTTCGAATAACCAATTAATATTATTTACATAAAACACATCACTTATTTACTATGATATAACTAAAAAATTGTCATTTTTCACTTGTTTTCAAAAAGAAAAAAAATTCTGATGAGAATTTAACCACGTAAAGAGCTAATGATACTTTCATTTTTTCTACAATCAGTAGACTAAATTGTTACACCAGTCGCATTTGAAAATGACATTACAAAATTTTTGTAATGCAAAATATTCAAACTAAAAAATTTTTGTTTTTTTTTAAATTATGTTGCAAATAAGCGATATATTAAAATAGAAACGGATATAATGTAATAAATGAACATAAAACAATGTAAATAAATGTAATAAATGAATGTAATTTTTTAATTTAAAAATGCAATGGAGCAAATAATCTGCTCTATTGCATTTGCTGCTCTCGGTAAATTTTGATTGATTTATTGCGATAAATAAATTTGAAATATTTTGAAATATAGTAAATATTAATAAATATATTAATGACTTTTTCGATGTATTTTTTATTAACTCATTGTTCTCGACTTTTTATTTAAAAAAAATCTTAGAAAAGTACATATTCATACCTCTAGCATTTCGTCATTGATTCCATTTAGAAGACATGACAAGAATTCTTCTGCGTCTTCCTGCCGTCCTTCCACAGAAAAGGCACCAGCAGACGAAGTATTCTTTAACATTGTATATACATATGCTGGTTCAAACGCAACGCCGCTTATTATATCCATGACAGTATCTTCTCCTCGTTTATGAACTCTATCTTTCCTGGGCATACGGGCAGCCTCCGTCAAGGGTGAAAACTCACGAACAAACTTGACCCTTAGAAAAATAAAATAATTTTATATATTAACGCTTTAGAAAATCTAATATATTTTAATATTACTATAATTACTTACATATTATCAATCAAAGGTGTAGCTGAATTTCTGCCTCGGTTTTTAGGAAGTGGTAAAGCTGTGAGAAGATTGTAGAATGGTGGGCAAGCGAGTAAAGCTTGTAAAATGCTGTTGATATAACAATAATTGCTGCGATTTGTTAATCCTCTCGGTAATAAGCTGACTGTTTGCTTGTCCATTTGATAACTTGACAAAAATTCTGGAAAGAGATAATATTCATTAAAAAAATTTGTATATATTTTTGAATCATTAATTTATCATGCTAAGATTGATTCGTCTTTTGTACTTACCACCCATCCTGTACGTATTAGGATCATCGTAACAATTTTGTAATAAGCCATTCTGTAGAGTTGGTGCGCTAGATGAATCATTTTGGCTTTCTGGTGTGGGAATAGGACTAGTTGGTTCCTTTTGGACAGGCATTTTTGGTGATTCATTCTGATGAGCTGCATGTTCTGTGGGTTTGCATGACGTATTGTAATTAAGTGTAGTGGCGGTCGCAGTAGGTGTCTCCAATGTGCTGTCTTTTCTGAAAAGACTAGCATAGGACCTGCTGATTGTAGTCGCAGGTGATGTTTCAGATGTAGATGATAGTGAAGTATTTAGCGTGGTTGACGATCCATTTGGCATGGGTGGGGAGTCGTTTGGCGTTTTAGTAATAGTCTTATCTTCGGTGTCTTTTAGTGCAACATTTTCTTCAATCTGCGCTTCACTTTTGTCTATCCTAACGGAGATCGGTTTAGGCGAAGTTTTTACAGCATTCGTTGTGATACTGGGTACAATTTCATTTGTAAACTTCTTGTCTGACTCATTATTTTGGTTCTCCTTAACGTCATTGTTAGTATTTACACATGGCACAACTTTTTCCGTGCCGTTACAATTCTCATTTACAGCCCATGAAATATTGTTTTGGAGCTTTGTATCGACCTTTTCACTGCTAGCCACATTTTTTCTATTGGCAGTGCTTTCGTTTACGTTTTTCACAGAGGATTCTGATGTAGGATTACTAACAATAACGGCGCTAGCAACGTTACTTGGCAAGGAGTTAGTCTCATTTACTTGACGAGGCGCTAACTTATCAGATGTGCTTTGTATTTGTTTGTCGTGCGATTTAACGACCGGTTGTTTTGCAGGTTCCTGATTTGGTTGTTGAGGTGGCACAGATTGTGATTGTCGCACGCATCTGTTTACCTGTGGTGCTTGAGGATTCGGTGCTTGAGAATAAGTCGGGTGCGCTGTGTGCGAATTGGATGAAACCGATTGCGCATTTGGATGCGGATGAGGGATCGTTGAATACATTGGCTGTGTGTAATAGATTTGTCCGGTAGCAACTTGATGTTGCGTAGAGACGGAATGATCAGGATAAATGTACATGATCGGTATCTGCGGATGATATTGCGCCTGATCGCCCATGTATCCAGGCTGCACTTCGTTAGCGGGATTAAGCGTTCGATTGTAGTTATCTCTCCTTATACCTCCTCTGCCCCGATTGTTGCGGCGTCCATTCTCCCTATTGTAGTTCATCTCTTGAATTTCAGTGCTGATATTGTATCCAGGATGAGCATACGCCATTCCAGACATAAACGGCATGTGGCCGTTCGCGGGAACGTTGTACATTGGTGCTTGCCACTCATTACACATTTGCGTCATCATCTGTTGCGGATAAGTGGGCGGTGGCATGGCTACAAACAAACAAATGAGATAGTTTCAACATTTTAAAAAGTTTTTCGATACGTGATAATTATATACTATAAAGGATCACATAAAAAAGGAATAAAAATTCATCTAATAAAATTCATAGAAGTAAACATAGCATACTCACCATTGTACCAATGATGTTGTTGAAGTTCAGGTACTTCTGTTACTGCGACAGAATTAACATTATTGTTGTTACCCTCTATATCTTTAGCGTCCCATGGTAGTTTCAAGGCTTCAGTAGCGTCAGCTTTAAGAATGGTAATAATGTGACGCTTATCATTGTCAGTTAAATCATGTAAATCTAAAAACTGAAGACCCATCTATAAAAAAAAAAGATAAATATATATTAGAGATAAATATAAATTATACATTAAATATTATTAAAAATTATTAAATTCTACATGAGTATAACATGTACTTATATAATATAGTTTCTTATAAAAAAATATGTTTGCAACCACTGCAATAAAGTTATCTTTGTATTACTGCGCTTTTTTTATTGTTATTTGCAATTCAACTATTAGAGAAGTGATATTTAACTATTTTAAATTCTTATGCGATTTTTACACTATGAAACGTAGAAGATTATATATAAGTAATCTCTTTTATATTTTTAACAAATATATTAAAAAACTGTTTATAATGAGTACACAAGGACTCTCAAAATTTAAACAACAAAAAATAACAAAGGCCAATGAGAATCAGCGCGGATAACAATGCGCAATAAAAGGAACCTGATACAATTAGATCAGTTTATTATAATAACAGTTCAAATTCAAACAACAAATCGAACGTTTCGACTCCCTTTCGGAGTTATCCTCAGCGTATTAATAATCGCAAAAAAAAAAGAAAAGGAAAATCTGGCTCCGAAGGGGATGACTCCGAAAGGGAGTCGAAACGTTTGATTTGTTGTTTGAATTTGAACTGTTATTATAATAAACTGATCTAATTGTATCAGGTTCCTTTTATTGCGCATTGTTATCCGCGCTGACTCTCATTGGCCTTTGTTATTCTTTATTTTTTATTTTTTTATTGAAAAAATTGTTTGTATTGAAGAAAATATCAATACAAATTTTTTTTACAACACAGATCTAAATATTGTTAAAAAAATGTTCTTCTGATGCAAAAAAAATAAAAAATAAATTTTAAAAAATGTTTTATTTTATTAATAAACCTTTTTTAGTTATTTTAAAGGTTTAATCGATAAAGCATTTGTTAAGAAAAAAATGCTGTTTTTCACATTTTAAATTTCGCAGAATTGCAAAATCATAATAAAAAGTTTTTCTTTCAATAAACAAATATTTTTTCAACGTTTAACATCGTATTTTTTCCTCAAGAAAAACTTATAAAAAAAAAAAATAATTATTAACATAATTATTAATATATCTTTTTTACACAAATTTTTTAAATTCTCTCCTTTAAATTTAAATAAGTTTTTTTAAGGATGTTATTATCTTATACGTTTTTTCAGCAGCTATAAAAATATGTATAAAAAGATACAACATTCTATTGTTAAAGTAAAAGTAATCTTAAATACTTTACACCTAATTTCTTTAATAGATTATATATTTATATGTTTTAAATTATTTGTTGAATAAAATATTAATTCTTTAAGTTTATGTATGTACTAATAGTTAGTACATAAATTCAATGAAACACAAAATTGTTTCTCCTTATCTAAGTAGTATTTGAATGATAAAAAACATAATAACTTTTCGAAGATTTTAATAATAGTGAAAGTTTTGCTAAGATGTCTGCAAAATATAAAAGAAACAAAAGAATTAGAAAAAATCTAGAAAGCACCCTACATAAAATTCCTATTTTATCTAGGTATCAGTAAAAGTTGTAAAAATGCTTGCATTGTACAAAAGCATTGTACAAAAGTGAAAAGGAATTTATAAAATGGTCAAAATTTCTATTTACATAGCAGTTTTTCATTTTATTCTTTTGTAGACCCTACAATGTTCAACGCTATCTTTCACCATAACTAAAGCTTTTGAAAGTATCAAAGCTCATTCAGCGAAAATATTTTTCAGAAATATTTTCTCATGAAATTATACATCTGAAAGGTTAAAGAATACATTAATATTGTTGAATTTCTTGTGACAAATGTAAAGTTGTATCCAAATAATAGCGAATTTGGTCGGATGCACTAGTGCATATGAAAGCAGTTGTACATTGATCTAGTATAAAAATAAACTGCAAATATCTCGACTGATAAAATTTTTAATACTTGTATTTTATCAAATAACATAAGAGAGTATTGAAAATTTCATAATTTCATCTATTTATATATTTATACTGAACACACATCTTACATCAATTCATGTACGTTGACTTTAATGTGCACCAGTGCACACTGGTGCTGCAGTCCATCAGAATTCGCTATAAGTTTTTTCATAAATAGAGATGTATATATTGTACATTTAAGTAGATAATAACCTGAAATTTGTTAAAATGCACTGGATTGAACTAGAATTTTCCTTTTCGCCAAATATCAAATATATACATATTTCATTTTAAGTACAAAAAGTATATATTAATTCAATTATAAAAAGATCTTTTAATTGATGATGTAGATCTATAGGTGATATTTCTTTTATAAATATATTTCTTTGAAGGGCAGACTTCAAAGTTTATTGATTATATTTGAAAATAATAATTTATATTTGAAAAATATAAACAATATTCTTTTACCATACAGATACAGAAATATTTAAATTCCATTGTCACTCTGTATATATAAATAATGCCAACTATTTGACAAAATTTTTGAAATTTTATTGCAATGGTCAATGGAATAAAAATCACGGAACATATACCTGTGTATCAATGGATTCTGACTCGGATTAAATTTTATCTTCAACAAATTATAATTTTAAGATATTTTTATAACAAGATATTTTAGACAAATTATAAGGTAAATGAACATGTACTTATATCTGAATACTTACATAAAAACTTATTATTAATCTCAAATGTTTTATTATAACATTAAAATTTAATTATAATCTTAAATTTCAAATTTACTTAAATTTTTATAAATTCAATATTATAGTAAATAAAGCATTTGAAGTTAATAGTAATAAGTTTCATCCGAATACAGGTACATACTTTTACGGTTACTAGAACATTTTCTTTACTTGAAGAAAAATATTTTTGGAAAATCATTGTTTCATTCTAAATGAACGTATCCTCTTAATCTAAAATAAAAATCAAATATTTGTGAATGTATCAGAGATATCTAATTATAAACAATGCCAAATGATTATAAATGAATAATGATTCAAAATTACTTTAATGATTTGAGATAGTTTCGGGAATTAAGCGCGAATGATAAGCTTGCACTGATTGTGTATCTTTAGAATGTCTTTTTTTATCTTTTAACACATTGAATGTCATGCCAATCCACCTGTGACCACTGCACTTTAACTTTCGTAATCGTAACAGGCGCTACCAAATTCAATAAAAATTCAGAAAACTTGTAAAAAAAATAACATTTATAATTCTGTAAATTAATACTAAAGCAATAGTTTAACATAATAAATGTATTATACATAATAATTTTGCATAATTTAATTATGTGATTCTTAGAAAAAGATAAAAAGTTAGTTAAACAGGGATCAAAGTTATTCTGCATTGTTGAAAATGGACACAAGAAAGGATATCTCTTGGTAAGACATGAACGATATTACAGGATTATCTTAAAGTATTTCTTCTGCTTTTCCTGCCGATTGTAGTCGTCAATGAAACAACATGTCATTCATTTGCTATAACAATGACATAACTCAAAAATTGTCATTTTTTAAATTATTTGCAAAAGAGAATTCTGAGAATTAAAGGCATTGAATAAAATATTGTATATTGAATGATACTTTTACACCTTTACAATCAGTTATTACATCAAAATTTTGTTTGAAAAATGATAACAAAATTAAAAAATTTTCAAAACATTTAAATTGCAAAACTTAATTTTTTGAGTTATGTCATTGTTGCAGCAAATGAGTAATATGAGAACTGCCACTATGTAGTTGCCTTCAAGGAATATTATTAAATTATATTTTGTGAAAATAAATTCAGTTTTAGTAGAGTTCTATGCTTTACAATCATTTTTTAAGAAGAATGTTGATGGCATATTTTAAAATAATTCTTTAATATCTGAATGTCAGCATGACACTCTTTCTTCAAGTGTTGTATAAGTTTCAGAGATTAAGGTCTGTATTCATAGTCGATTCTTATATTTGAGACCATCTTAAGTACTATCTTAAGATGTCATCAACCAATCAGAGAGCCATATTGGCATCTTAAGACATTACTTAAGATGATCTTGAAATAAGAATCGACTATGAATACTGGCCTGATTATTTTAAAATACACAGTCGCCGAAATTCTGTTTAAAAATAACTAGAAAATAGAAAATAGAACTCGGATGAAATTTATTTATCAAAAAGAATTTATCGAAATGTATCATTCTAATCAGGAATTCAAACTTGGACTTCCTTGCTTTCTGAGACAAGCATAGTATTAATTTATCATCGATGATTATACTGTTGTTATTTTTTGCAATCAATGATAAATACTAAAAAAAAATATCATTTTTTTGGTTATTGTAGAAGAATAATTTAATAAATAACAATCGAAAGTTTATTCAGATATATATATATATATATATGTATATATATATGTATATAAGATTGCATTGGACAGATCTTATAATAATACAATTATCTAAACATTTCTCAGAAATCAAACTATGATTAAAAAGATCATTTTTCCAACAAGCTAAAGGCATACTCGATGAATGTAACATGCTATAAAGTACGAGCAAGAATGCAACTAGCAGCAAATTGTTTCAAATGCAGCCATCTTATGTAGCATCAAAGAAGCAAGTCACAAATTGAGTGACGGTTAAATAAAACGTTTTTATTAATTTGGCATTATACAGTTACAAAAGGCTAGTCGTCGGAAGGAGCTAGCCATGTACAAACAGATTATTCCTAAATTGAACATTCTCGAAATTAAATTTTACGAAGATGTTAAGTGGCGCACGTGGAAGCAGATCTAGATCGAAATTCTTCGGAATTCAATTGTGCACGAGCGCAAAACGAGTCCATCTATTGATCACCTCGTGAAATTACTCGAGCAACGCATTAAAACGATGAGACGTTAACGGGAAATGCTCGCCGAATTCGATCCGGGCGACGCGGCAACCTAACCTCAACAACACGCTTGGACACGCGAAAAGCATGCACTTTCACATCTTGTGTTTGCGGATCAGCCATGGTGTCTTACTTCGTTTCGAATATCCATCCTCACTTCCCCAATTGGTACAAAACATTAAAAATAGCACGAGTCGTGGGGGCCTGGAGCTCCGGTGATCGGTACTCGGCGACGGTTCACAGGTTCGTCGACGCCACACGATATCTTCTGCGTTTCGCTATGGCGGCGTGGCACAAATTCGCGCGGTCGCGTAGTACAACGGCAATGTACGAAAATAACGAAACTGCTGTCGATTGCACTTGGTCGTGGACAATTAAAATAAAATAAAAAAAAACGATTCGGGCCGATTACGAGACGCGCGTGTTCATGCCCCGGCGGTCACATGCAGTGTGAGATGGTGTGAGAACGAACATGAACGTTCCGAAAGCGACGGTAGCGACTGCGACGGTCGCAGTCGGTATGGATCTGTTTTAAGCAGCCGTTTATATAACAGCGAGTGAGAAAAGATGGCTCAACCAATTGGCACTTAGCTCATTTGAAAACGTTATACTTCTTCGTAGACGATTGGCTAACACTAGAGAGCTTCGTACGGAGAGAGTGGCAAACTGGTCACATGGTCGGTCTCCTCTGATTACCGCAACCAATCAGGAGACCGGTATGTGACCAGTTTTGGCACTCTCTTCCTATGAAGGTTTCTAGTCCAGACTCTCTGCTTCTACTAGGGACTCTAGTGAGTGCTGCTAAAGTGCTGCTCTTTGGCTGGCGGTGTAGTTGGTACCGTGTGGCGGCCCGTATGGCGGCAAAACGGCGCCTGAACGGCAAACTGATACGAAGGCGAATTGGGCGATTTGGGCGAGTATACCGAATGTGATGATGGGAAGTCATCCCAGTGTGGGAGTGACATATTGTCGTGTACAGAAATTATCGTTCGTGATACGCAGCTTTGTATATTTGTCGTGTTGCTTTGAGACAGATTCTCGCGCGCGCGTGTCGTCTCTACGCGAATGCGCCTATCCTCGGTATCGCGTGATGATAGTTATTTCTTTCCGGGCCAATAGCGCGCTCACGTAATCGAACTGACCAATCCGCTGTATAGTAGCCGCGGCGCACGCAGCATACGCTAATGTCCGCTGTCCGCTCAAATTTCTTACAATACGTTACGAGTCGTGTCGTGCGATATTAGTGAATTCACGTTAGATGCAAAATTCTCATGCGCGTAACTTGTTTCTAATCGTGTTTTTGTATTTATGCGTGCATTTATTGAAACGGTTTTTGCTGTTATTTAGATAACGTTGTGACGGGTGCAACTTTGAGCGTCGATTGTCTTTTCTTTGCCTCGCCATATTGTTCTTTACTTCTGATCGGGTCGGGCTTTCCGCGTTCTTCAATTGCAAGTTGCGTATAGATACGTTTTCGAAAGTGACGAACATAGTAGCAGACGATTGTGTTACGCTGGTCACAGACAATAAGTAGAAATCGCGTTCGTCAAATGCATCTTCACGCTCGTACCTGCTGCGTCGCGATGAGTTGACGCTCGCGCGCGTTTTACGTTTTACTCGATCGTGTGTGATGTATCCGCCGGGAATACCGAATAAAATATCGGGCGTTCATTGTTAATGTGCGGTTCGAAGAGAACAGCAGAACTGAGCAGAACGAGATCCAGCGCGAAGACGGCATCCGACGGCATCAAAGTAACTCGGTAAGTATATTATTTTATTTATATATCTGCATGTTTTTGCGTTTTGCAATTTTTGAATATAAAAATAAAAATACATTTTCAATTAACTGAGGATACAAATAATGTTTCCCAATGTATAATAGATTATATATTAAGTTCCGTTATAGGTAAGACTACTTCCTATTTCAAGATTGTATGTATGTCCATTAAAATTCTGTTAGCAAAATTATTTAGAAAAAATTGAAATTTACTGATCTAATTAAGAAAGCGAGTTACCCTATATGAAACCTGTAAAAAAAAATGCGTTAGTTACATAAATAAATGTTGAATGATACATGTAGAATTAAATTCTTGATAGTCTTCATTTAACAAGACAAAGAATAGAACAGGTTACAGAATTGATATCTTGGTCGAATATTACATATTATCAAACATGAATATTGTGTATGTACATATCGAGACAAAGACATACTATTATTTTTAATAAATAAATACATAGGTCAAAACAAAGTCACTTTATAAAATATGTAGAAAGATCCCTAACTCATTTAAATTTATTTAAAATTGAGGCATAATTGTGCTGCAGAAGTACAATATCTGATTGTAAATTAAGGTTTCTTGTAGTTGTATGCAATGTTTCAGAAATTAGTCTCTCGTATAGAAATCTTTCTGCATCCAAGATTTTGATGTTTCCCAATTAAATTCATGATTGCGTTGCATCCTGTGTTCTGTGTGTAACTGAATGATTATCGATTTTATGAATATATTCTTGTGTTCAGAAATTCTCATTTTTTAATTTTTTCTTTATCTGACCAACATATGATGCATCACAATCCTTACATTTGATTTTGCAGACTACATTCTTTGTTTATGTGGAAGAAAATTTTTGTGTGATTTGATTGTTCTCTCCAGTTTATTAGGACTACAAAAAGATAATTTCATTAATGAGTCCAGTGATACTAAATTTTTAGTGATGTTAATGAATTTTTCTGAGACATTTGGTATAAACGGGACAGTAAATCATCTATGTCTCAGAGAAATTCATTAACATCACTAAAAGATTAGTATCGCCGGACTCATTAATGAAATTATTTTTTTGTAGTCCTAATAAACTGGAGAGAACAATCAAATCATACAAAGATTTTCTTCCACATAATCAAATAAAGAATGTAGTCTACAAAATCAAATGTAAGGATTGTGATGCATCGTACATTGGTCAGACAAAAAGAAAATTAAAAATGAGAATTTCTGAACATAAGAATAATATTAATCATAAAGTCGATAATCACTCAGATCACTCGTCGATACACACAAAACACAGGATGCAACACAATCATGAATTTAATTGGGAAGACATCAAAATCTTGGATGCAGAAAGATTTCTATACGAGAGACTTATTTCTGAAACATTGCATATACAACTACAAAAAGCAAGCCTCAATTTACAATTGGATACTGTATTTTTGTAGTACGATTATGTCCCAATTTTAAATAAATTTAAATGAGTCAGGAATCTTTCTACATGTTTTATAAAGTGATTTTGTTTTGACCTATGCATTTATTTATTAAAAATAGTAGTATGTGTCTTTGTCTCAATATGTACATACATGATATTAATGTTTGGTAACAACAATATTCGATCGTCTAAGATATCAATTCTGTAACTTGTTCTCTGTTCTTCATCCTGTTAAATGAATTGACTATCAAGAATTTAGTTCTACATGTGTTGTTCAACTTTTATTTATATAACTGAAGCGTTTTTTGATTGGTTTTGTATAGGGTAAGTAGCTCGCTTCCTTAATTAGATCAGTGAATTCCAAAATTTTAATTTTTTCTAAATAATTTTGCTAACAGAATTTTAATGGACATACAAACTTGAAATTGGAAGTAGTCTTATCTATAATGGAGCTTAATATATAATTTACATAGGGAAACATCATTTATATAGAACATATGTTATTGTTATATTGTTGAAGATGGTCTGAAGGAGACAGAAACGTACGATTGTTACAATTGTTACAATTGTGAAATAAATGGAATATTTTGACGCACCAAGAACGGCGTTCTGTGACCTTATTGCTTTTTCTTCTCTCTCGGTAAATTGATTTGTAGTTACAGGTTCAGAATCAATATTTATTTTTCCTTAAATATATTTTTGCTTTTGTTAAAATTTATATAAAATATGATATATATGTAAAAAGAATTATGACGAGATTATTATTATTATTTGGAATTAGCATGCAATTACAATAAAATATTCTTATTAAATATTAATTTTACTGTAGTAATAATTTCTCTTATACATTTTTAAAATTAAAAAATAGTTTAAATATCATTTAATGTGTTAGATTGGAACAAAAATTTGGCACATATTTATATGGTTATATGAATTCTATGTATAAATATCTAAGCATTATCTTTGAATTTTACTTATATAAAAAATGCTACAAGCTTTTTTTCCAAATTAATATTTTGTGTTCAAAAATTAAAAGAATATAATGTGTCTATATTACGTCAAAATATTTTATCAATTTTACACATTTCTAAATTAATATGAGCTGCGTTTTGATATACACTGCCAGTACTGAAAATCTATAGTTCATGTTACATATACTACAGATTTTCAGTACGGGCAGTGAATTTCAGAACGCAGCCATGGTGTAGCTCAAATACATTCTATTTATATTTATGATTTATATTATATTTTCAGAATCCACTGAAAAGGAAATGCAGAAGCAGCAACAACAAATGGTAAATGAATAAATTGGGCAATTTATTTAAGTATAATGAGCTGAAGTTGATATTCATAGAATTGAACATGAAGTTAATCTTAAAAAATACAAGCATTTAGTTAACAAAAATAATATATGTAAGTTTTTGAAAAATTTAATTTTTAGAATATTATTTTCAAACCAAAATTTTAAATATTACCAATTTTTCAAGCTGCTAAAATATAAAGAAAGATTCTTAAAATGTGTAAAAAGATTTCTTCATCGACAAGATGTATAATTTTTCTTTTATGCATATATTTTATTCAGCATTTATTATATATTAGGCCAGTATTCACAGTTGATTCTTATTTCAAGACCGTCTTAAGTAATGTCTTAAGATACTAATACAGCTACCTGATTGGTTGATCTTAAGATGATACTTAAGACATCTTAAATATAAGAATCGACTTATATAAATACGAAAGACATAGATCTTAATAAATTTAAAGAAGAATTGTCAGCATCGTAATTTTTGCAAGATCGAATAAAATATCGCTGTGCTCTTTCTCTTATTCCGAAACGAATCGAGTGGAGGAGGCAATAAAATACGTTGTCACGTTCGAGAAGCAGCTAGCTTAGTCGTTTTCTTTCCAGAAGAATGGATTTTGTCTTTACGGCGGCAAAAGGGTCTTGGGCGAAAGTGAGCGACGAAAGGAGGGCGAATATATGTATTTAGCAAGCTCTCGGATATAAAGCAGCACCATCATATGTAGCTTTGCGAACCTCGCTTCTAATCTTATGGCGCATGCATTATGCATCGACTGACCCAATACTCTGCCCGTTTGACCGTATTAAGGCGATGAAAAGTGTTTTTCTTATATAACGATGGAATGTTGGGAGTCATTACATTACGGTTACGGTTTAAAGGTTGAGAAAGGGGGCATTTCAACCATGTTGACTACAGCACGGGAAAAGACGGAGGGACGTTCTTTTTCTTTGCCTATAAATTTTCTTAAATAGGTCGAAAATATAGGGACGAAATACGCCGGTATTGAATATAAAACGCAAGACAAATATTTAAATTCTTAAGAAGCATTGAGAAATTGCAACAAATTATATAACGTGAAGTTTTCGAAGTTTGATCTTTCAGATTAGAAAATTTTCTAGATTAAAAAATTTTATATGAAATCTCTTTCCTTCATTACTTTTCTTTTTTCGAAGTTATTGTTACGAGTCTATCGTATCTGTCAGTATCGCAATTTAATAATTTTATAAACGTTTAGTTAGGTTTTTATTGCTTTTATCAAGTATTACTGCAATTAAACACATATATATTATAAATTGTTAAGTTTAACACTTTCTATTTTCAAAATAATTTTTTAATTATAAATTAAATGTTATTATTTTTAACTAAAATTTTATCTGGTGAAAATCAGATTAATCTATAGATACCTTCTCCATCTCCGACTTTTATCAGATATTCTCTTTTTTTTCATGAAGTGTTTTATATTATTTTTTTTATTATGTAGAGAGAGGATCACTGCACCAGTCGCTAAATAATCACCAGTAAATGACTATTTCAGAAAAGTATTAAAATAATAAATTGTGTGTGCGTGTGCCAATTATATTTTTTATGATTTAATTTTTATTTTATTAAAATTGTGTGGAATGTTAATGCGGAAAGGGGAGCGCGTTGCGAGGAGTAGCTTGGGAAGATAGGTGACACAAGAAAATATTAATTAAAAATTACCAAGACGTTTATTTCTACTTAACAGTCAAAAAAATGAAACTTAAACTTGCGTATAAAACTCGAAATACTTAAACGGAGCGGTACAAGGATCGAGACGACGGAAACTTGATGTAAACGCGATGGATGGATGGATGGAACGAAAAAGAGCCGAGTTCGGTAAAAGCAATGCGCTTTTATATTTTCTGATATGAAAATGGGTTGCAGCATATTTGTGCAACAGATGCGCTTGGTAGTAGCGACTACAATTGATTGTCTACCGGAACTAATCAAGGCAACCAATTATCATTTGGATTTTTCTTATTCTGAACACGAACAGGTAGTATTGCCGTGATTAATTGCTACCATGTGTGAATGGGTTTTCTAACGTCCGGTTTAACGACGCTCTGTCCAACAATGCCGAAGATTCGACAGTTCGAACATTCGAGAATAATTTTTCGTTAAGCAGAGAATTTATGAATTCTCTGCCCATGTACTTCGGATTGCCGGTGCAAAGCCCCTCGTTGCAACTGATGCTTTGAACAAAAATATTTATTTAAAATGTAATTATATTAAAATTTTATTTATATGTTCATTGACTAGTTTAATTTTTTATTTGTTCAATGACTGGTGCAGTGACCCTATAATTTATAAAAATAAATAATACAATTTACAACAATACATAACACATTTATTTTAATAATTCATATAACAATTAATATAATATAATTAATTAATGTAGATTATTTATATTTAACGCATAAATGTCTAACTCTGGTATATATGTATATTAACTTATTAAAATTTTTAAATACATGTTTTTTTATTAGTTTATTAATGCACTAACAGCTAATAAAACAGATATTGTGTAAACTGTGATTTATCTTTCGTACAAATTGCGCGTCGTTTGCGAACACGTTGTCTGTTTTGGCCTCTAGGTGGCGGTTGCGGATGGCCGCGAAATCGCGCGGGAAAACACGGCGATGACGAGGCGAGGGCTATCTCAGGCCTCCCGGAATCAGCGATGCTTAAACCGCGGATGTGTGGGAATTACCGCCTGTTGCGTTCGGTCACGCGGAATTGCAAAAACTAAATTCAACGGAATCGTGCCCGCGGCGTAGTCCGGATATATGCCGACGGTGTAATTTTGTACCGTAGGTGCACTCTCTTGATTATCGATTTATTCGTTACGAGAGCTATCTTTTTTATTTTTTTAATTCTAACGTTTACTGATTTCAACGATGAAATCGATAAATGCTAGAGGAATTAGTCATGCTGTTATTTCCATTTGTTTATTAATTATCATATATGTTGTTTTATATTATATATTTGATTTTTTTTAAATATGCTATTGAGAGACATTATTTACATTATTTATGCTTGACATTATTTATGATGAGAGAAAATTCGAGGGAGAAGAAGGAAAAAAAGAAAACTTATTATTTAATTATTCGTGAAGAGTTTATTGCATATTTGACGTTTTCTACTACTAAAAGTATTTGATTAATAATACACTTTTTATAACAGACAGTTGAATATTATTGTTGCTAATATTTCTCCCTGGAAACTAGCATCTCTACGCAAAAATGTGCTAAGAGATAAATATAAAATATAATTTAATAGCCAATTTAAATAAAACTAGAAGAAAACACGGGAAAGGAAATAACGAAAAACATTTTAAATAGAAGCAATATATTTTTTCAATAGAATAAATTATACCAAATTATAGAAAAAATGTCGACGTGTTAACTTCATTGTCATGTAATCAAAATACGGTCCTTATTAAGCGAACGCGCAGATTTCTTTAAACGGTAGACTTATTCTCGCGATTTAATAAGAAATAACTGCGGATGATATACGACACATCGCTGACGAAGGTCAACTGAGAACCCACGTGAGATTTCAGGCTCAGATCCGAGGTGTTGCACGCACTCGTTAAATCACGAATTGTCGAAGCCGCGAACAAGGCGTTGCGCGTCCTCCCTGGCGCGACGCGGCTTACGTCATTTGTACCGCAGCTAACGATAAACATCCCGCGACTCGCACACGGCTCGTTACCCGCGTTTCACCCTTATGTCCTACATGCGAACGCTTTTATATGTTCATTTAGGAAACTTGCAACGCATACGATCACTTTGCGTACCGCTGTGATCACCGCGTGAAATGGAAAAAAAAATAGAATAATCTTTTAATTGCGAGGTCGTAGGTCGTATCGTCTCTCGACATTGAGAATCGTAATTTGACATGAGTAGTGAGCAAAGATATCGTCGAGACATTTTCTTTCTTCCTCTCATTCTTTCACTCTTTTCTCGTATATTTTTCATTAATGATACGAGCACATGTGCAGCATTCATTATTATGGCGGTCCGATGTTTATCTTAATTGAACAAAATCTTGCAAAATATATTATCTTTATTTCAATGTTGGGTAGTAAATATACTGAGAGAAAAAATTACTAGATTTTTAATAAATATTTGTTTGAATAATTGCAATGAAATCTTTAGTAAACGTAAATATTTATTTTGTACAAGAACCACTAATTTAACTGTGTTCAGTTTTTTTTATTGAGTAAATATTTATGTACCGTAAGTAAACATTCATTGCAACTATTCAAACAAATGTTTATTAAAATTTAGTAATTTTTTCTCAGTATAGTTAAAAAGCTCAAAGTTAAATAGTAAAGTTAAAAAATTAATAGCTCAGTTAATTTTTAATAATTCAATTTTTAACTTTAACTAGTTATTTTTGAAATACACAAACTTTATTTTATTAACTTTTTTCCCAAGTTAAAAATTTATCTATGTAAATAAAAGAGAAAAATTATAAAAGTAAAAATACATAACCAATATTTAACCTTTGTTATTTCATATAAATTTAATTTATAAATAAAATATTAAATTTGTTTACTAATCCGTATTATAATTGTTTTGAGTAACTTAATTTCAAAAATTACGAATTTCTAATTTAATATGAACAATGCTTTTTTAAATTAATTTTTAATTTAATCTTAACGTAACTTAGCTAGTTAGTTTTTTTTATTCATTTAATTTTTAACGTAACTAAAGTAATTTTAAAGTTATTAACTTTAATTTAATTTAGAAAAATATATTAACTTACCCCCAACCCTGGCATGCACACATTATTTTAGATTATTTTAGATTTTACGTAAAGATAATTTCATCTTTCATCGATGGTTGGTATCGTAGACGTTATCGACCTACTCAAGTCTCATTATTTCGTGCATATGTTGGCTTGCAGGTGTCGCCAGTGTGGACGATACGCTGGAAGCGCGTTTGAAACGCAGTGATTACTTACGTTTATCAAGTTAATCGGACGATATCGTTAAGTGTATAAAGTTGCAAAAAAAACCAGTTTTACGTTCGCGTAGCCAAGTTCGTGTCTCGCATTCGAGGGTGATAGATAAATATGATAACAAACATTTCAGTACAACTTCTCGAATGCCGTGCATCTTCGCCTTTGCGTATTGCATTGGTAGAAGAAAAGTTAACCTTTTTCTCTTCTCCACTGCAAAACATTTTTCTTAAAATTACCCGCTCTAATAGGTGTAAAGTTACTAAATTGTTGTAAATTTTCACGCGTTTACAAATTTACAATATACAAGAGTAAGATTAATTTTGTAACTTATTATTAAACAGATTGCATAAGTAAATTTACAACATGTATGGAAAGTTATAAAAATGATAAGGTAATAATACGTTTTGCAATTGTATTATTATACATTCACATATTGTCTATCATACATGTTGTAAACAATAGAATGACTACTGTGCCTGCACATAGTGACACTAGACGGGACAGAGTTTTCACGCATGCATGATAAACGCTGATCACATTATATTTCACAGCGATATATGGAATATTGTTGTATTACATAATGTTACAAAAATTTTGATAATTACATATAATATTTAAAATATCCTGTTTTGTATATATTTTTCCGCATAAAATAGGATATATATATATATATTCAATAAAAGTAAATCTACATATTTTTTTATGGAATTACATAATTTCTATAAAATTACATGATTTTTTTATATTTACGGGATTAATCGTGTAATTTTTATATTTATTATATGTAAATTTATTGAATTTTTTTACAGTGAACGTGTCATAGCATCGTCAGGAGGATGAGGAGAGAGGCGTCGGTGGATGCGAGGATAGCTGCCGGAGGAGGGTAAGTATACTGTTAGAAATTTAATGAAATTTAACGGTCATTGGGGTCTGTGTGATCTCAACGAATTTTCTCTACGTTATTATTTTAATACTAAATTTGTGTTGCCATATATCGATAATTCTAAGTTCCCTCTATGCAAAAGTGTTGCTGAAACGCGTTAGTTTATTTTCGTTAATTTATTTTCTCGAAAATTACTCTTTCATACCTCAAAATGAATATCTTTTTTGAAACGTGCATTATGACACTGATTTTTTCCTTAAAGTACCGTATATTTGAATAGTATACCCTAAATATATTTTTTTTTAATATTAAAAATGTGAAAAGTCATGATTTTTTTTTTAAGTGAAAAAGTCATTTTTTACTTTTCCTTTGGTTTAATAATTATTTGCTATGTTTAATTTAAAACTTAACATAATATGAAATTAATTGACATTTTACACATTGTGAAGAATGTTCAGTAATTTTTTTTACATGTATATTAAAAGTTAATGAAATTTAAGAATATTTTTTAGCAGTGTACCCCCTTAAATAATATAAAATTCAGAGGAAGTTGATAAGCCCGGGTGCGCGTTCGAACTTTTCACTCGGCGCCTTCCATCTCTTATTATAATGAATGCATATCGGCTTAGCCGCGGCTAAGAGGGACGGCTGCTGAGAATTCTTTTTTTTTTTTNTTTTTTTCCTTTTGCATTCGCGAGTTTCTCCGCGTTCGAAGGAAAGTGGAAAGAGTCCGCGTATTATATCTTTCGGTAGATAGATCGGGAACACTGGCGAGAGATGCTCTCCGATTCGTACGCCAAAGCATCACCGCATATCTGACAGGACGCTCGATATTTATATGGGATAATTGCATGCACCCAGAAAAAAGTTATGTTTAAATTGATCAAATCGTTTCTTTAACTTAGTTTCTTTAAGTTGAAAATACCTTAGAAAAGTAAAAATTTGATTTCAAGAACTGACGTTATTAATTTTTGTTTTTAATAAATAAATATATTTAAATTTGTGCATATTATTTGTTTAATTCAAACAAATAATTTTTTAATTTAAAGAAAGTACTGACAAATGGAAGAAATAATTTAACTGTTCTGGTTTTAAAAATATATTTTATTTAAAAAAAGATTTGCGTTGCACAAACTATTTCTTTAATTCTATTAACAAGAACAACCAAAATATTTCTTTAAATCAAAAAAACTTTTCTTTAACCGTGTAGCAATGCACAAATTTCATTGATTTGAATTCTTTTTTATTCGAAGGAATTTTTCTCTAGGTGTGTGTCGTCAGCAGGACGTCACGCTGCATTTTCATGACGAATTGACTGAATATATTCTGCACTTAACGATTTTAAGTATTACTGGCTAATACACAGATTTCATTAGAATTAGTATTTCTATTTATTTGATTGAAAGTTGTTTCATTGAAACAATATATGCTTCTATAGAATTAAAGAAATAGTTTGTGCAACGCAAATCTTTTTTTAAATAAAATATATTTTTAAAACCAGAACAATTAAATTATTTCTTCCATTTGTCAGTACTTTCTTTTAAATTAAAAAATTATTTGTTTGAATGAAAATGTTGTTTCATTCAAACATTTATTATGTGATGAAAATAACACTATTATTAGTACTTATTGATTCAAACATTGATTTGTTTGGACCATTACAAATAAATTTGTTTGGATATAATAAAATTTATTGAGTTCAAGGAAATCATTTTCTCTGTGTATTATTGGCTCAAATCGCAGGGTGATAACTAATTAACTCGATAGAGACCTACTTCATTAAATATTTTTAAATGTTTATATATCAGGTCGAGAGAAATTTTCTCCTAATAAGAATTTTTTTTATTATCGATTGATTACTTGATCCCAGTTAGGAAATTTTGCCTGTCAAATTCGGTGCTTCAGTTTCACATAAATTTCATCACGTTCGGCAACCGATTCTCGCTGTCTCTTTTTTTTTTTGTCCTTTTCTACTGGTAGAAGTTACAGGAGAGGGTTGGTCTTCAACAAGTTTAATTCGAAATGTCAGTGCCAGATTGCGTTCGTCGAACCACATGTTGCCAACTGACTTCCCACAACGTCGCGCATATCCGCGCGTAACATACCGCCGAATATTCCCGCTACTATTATTACTATCCGCGGCTACGCCGCACTGCTCGAATGGGGGTGGGTTGTTCGTTTCCATCCGTGACGCACAATCTCGGTATTTAGGTATTCAAACAAAAATATACGCGTATGTCACGTCGTGTCGCAATACGACGCAATTTGACGCCGGGGAAGGAAAAAAATTGCGTGCGAAAGTTTGCAGTTGATCTTCTTAGTTTTCGACCGAAATACAGGTCGCGACTGAATTTTTTAGAATACATAATTAACCCTTTCGTGTCTGACTTTTCTAGGAATAATTAGCATCTAATTCACGTCTTACTATAGGTTTTTAGAGTCGTTGATTATGAATCTGTAATCAAAATTTGAAAATTTTAAATGGTGAATCCAGTATTGAGGACTAAAATATCAAATCCAATAAAATTTAGTATTTTTATCTATATTGAATTTTGATTACAGATTCATAATCAGTGATCCCAAAAATTCTTGGAGTATGAGTTTCATTCAAATCCAAGAAAATTTTATATTCTGGTCCACCATTTTGAAATTAAATAGCGATTTTTTTTATAGACTTTTTTTTATAAACAACTCTTCAAAATAAGCTGAGAAGAACTCGTTATTTTATAATTTTTGTAAAAAATATGTGCATTTTTCACTTTTATCCCAATTTTACGAATTTTTCACGAGGTAGGCAGATCAAAGGGGGAAACAAACAAGAATGTTCAGTTTTTTGTGAAAAGTACTATCCTTTATCTTTAAAATGAGCCCTGGAAGAATTTATTATTTTTATTTTTGTGGAAGATATGAATTTTGAAGGAGCACGTGTATATGTGTCACTAGGCACGGAAGGATTAAGTAATATAAATTATTTTTTATAGCTGTACAATAGAATAGCTATAACAATAGAAATTGTTTCCTTTGAAGAAAAAGAAACGTTCTCGAACAGTTAGTGCACATTTTTGTATAGGTTTACCTTCGAAATTCTTAATAAAAATTTGAAAAAAATTGTGCAATTTGCTCTTTTGAACTACGTCTTCGTAGACTCGATTTTGGATTTCAAAATTTGTACAAAGAATCCAAATGCTTTTAAGCTTGAGAAATGCCCTCATTGGAAAAACGTGTGATTAAGCTGTTATGTGAATTCGTTTAGCGGAATTAGCGGAAGTAGAGAATTATGCCGTAAAAGTTCAAAGCGCGTGGGCGTAAAGCTTAACCGCATCGCTTTATTAACAGGGAGGGAGAAAATAAAAGCCGAGGAGACAAATGGCCTTTGGTACCATTAAATCATCCCAAAAAACTTAGTAATTTAATAAGCAATTTCATGTAAATTTTGAGGTCGTTACGGTAATGGCCTGCTGGTGGTTGAGATTTTCGGGCATTTTAAGACCCGCATAATATCGATGTCGCGATACGTACTATTTTAATTCTTATAAAATACTAAACGTCCGTCTCGTGACAACGCTGTCGCCTGTTGTTTTCGTAAATGAGTAATAGTAGAGAATATTTCCGATATTTAAATTATTTCAATAATGAACTATTTCTCTTTCGCATCTACGCTTTAAAAAAATAATCGGAAATAGCTATTGCGAAACAGACAGTCGTGTATATGTATTATTTTTATCTTATGCACGTTACGTGACATTATCTGTTTCTTATACTTATTTCTCATGCCTCCCCCACTCTCCTCTCGCCCTCGTGGCACTCCTCGAGATCATGATGGGAATGGGGAAGCTTAAGAACATCTCGAAGCGAGATGAAGCTACGTTGATTCCACGTTTTATCCCGAGAAATCGTCGATCGATCATCCGTCGCTCTTCCCTAAAGACGCGTCTTTAGTGTACACACGTGCACGTGCAGTGGATACGTCAGCAAATCCTTGTGTACCCACACGTTGCAATCCACATATGTGTCGCGTATCCACATATGAATCGCCGTTGACGCGTTTCATTACACCATCGGAATATCTTAAAACATCTCTGCCAAAGAAGCGATATTATCGTATTCGATAGCTTTCGAGAGCTATTAAAATAGACATCACATTATTTTTACCTCCTAATTTAATTTTTCTATTGCGTAATTTCCATGCAGGAAAAAGAACATTTTTGTTTTGAAAATATCCTTATTTTCGAAACGTTAAATATTGAAAAGAGATTGCGTAGGTTACGTTAAACAGATATAATTTACATACATGAAGAAATTGTAATTTCATCAAGAAAAATACATTTTTATTATTCAATAAAAGTTTTTTTATGAATTGAGAGGAAAAAGTATTGGATAGAAAATATTTTTAAATAAAAAATGAGAATTTGTAAATATGATTATAATCAAAACAATTATATCATGCTTTTTAGATGACTTATAATATTGAAATAAAAATATAATATATATTTTTTTTGCTGAAATTTAAGATTATCAAATTCTTTAAAGAAGATTAAATTATACACAGAAAAAAAATAGTATCAAATAAAAAATATAATTTCTTGCTTATATATGAAATAATAATTGCAGAGAATATATTAGTTTTAATTTGATATTAATAAATTTGATACTGTTTTTTCTGTGTACCAGGTATATCTTGATTATGTCTTTATTTATAAAAAAAAAACATGTGCAAAAGTGAAAGGGACTATATCGCGTGAAAAAATTTTTACACTCGTCAAATATCTAATTCCAAGATAGTGGAATTCCAAGGATTGAATGTAAGGTCATGTTTGAGAGACATTTAGCGACGGACGCGCGGCGAAAATAACGGCTCAAGGTGTTAATGCGGTATTTTCGCGGGATTTATCTCGAAATCGGCAGTATCTGCTCGGATAGGAGGCTCGTAGATATTTATTCGCCTCACGGCGCGCCGGCGACCCGCGACGTCGTCGCGGTGCTTTCAAAAGCTCAGAAAGCGTGATACGCTCGGGACTACGGTATTATATGCGCACCTCGTGTTTTGTATATACATATATATATTATATATATACACATACACACACATATATATATATATATATATACATGTATATATATGCTCGTTCGCACGCGAAAGAGGGAAAGAAAGAGACGTACCTACCGTATACGTATGCATATATGTATACGGGGAGGACACAGCGCGGCTCTTTGCGCAACCCCGAAAGCAATATATCGATGTTTAGCAACCAATAAACGGATCACTCAAAGAGGGCTTTTACCGTAAAGCGCCGGGTGCTTCGTCGACGTTCCCGTTCCTTCCTGCATCAACGTACAAACGCACACAGACGCCGGGGCGTATATTGCATCCGTGCGCGTGCTGCGCTGCGCGCGTGTGCCCGCCAATGTACGTGTATATACGTTTAACGGTGCCAGACGAAGTACGGCGCTTTTACGGCTCAAAGTAAACGCATTTATAGAGTCGTTCGCCGGCAGCGGTGCGTGGCGTCGGTGTAACCTCGCGACTGACCATTTAACGTCGCGTTTATGATAATGTTATCAATAGCACGGTCCCGTTCCCCCTTACGACTCGCCTTTTTCTCTTTCACTCGCCTGCTCGCCGGGCGCGCTTATTTACAGCCCGTGTTTATCGCTCACCTGTATCGCCGAGAGTGCCGTCTGGAGAGATCTTCGGCGTTAATTGGACACAAAAGCCGCGGATCGGCACCGTAACGGTGCGATCGCCATGTAGAAAAACGCACCTGATGCGAGAGTTACTTAGCCGACTAATGCCTCGAGGCGAATACGTTGCAGCGTTGTTACGGTATTAAATACGTTAACAGCACAAAAATCGGAACGTATGTTTCTAATGACAAGCACAACGCCGCGACATTTTTTTCGTTCGCGCTGAAAAAAATATCAACCAGACGTTTAATTAAATAGTGAGCAAATGAATTTTGTAGTTACTGATATCAAAAATTTAGTTACATTTAATAAACCATTTGGTTATAGTTGTATAAAAACAATTGTTTGGTTAAGGCTACAGATGGTTTGATCAAAGTTACGTATTTAGTAATTATAAATATAAAATTCATTTGATCACTATTTAATTAAACGTTTGGTCTATTTCACCAAATATTTCTTTCTGTGTGCACTGAAAAAAAGTTTAGTAATAATAATTAAGCTTTGGTGAAATAATTTCAATTAAATATTTGATCAATATAATCAAATATTTAGTAATATTTAGTAACTATGTTAATAGTAACCAAATATAATAGAAACCAATTGATTATTAAACGGTTACTAAACAGTTACTAAATATTACTAAATATTTAGTTACATTAACTGAATATTTAATTAAAACTATTTCACCAAGGCTTAGTAACTGTCATCTAGATTTGATTATTATTACTAGACTCTTTCTTCAGTGTGCGTTTCACAACGGGAATGTATTATTGCGTTTTACAGCAAGTAGCTCATTACTAAAAATGCGGTTAGAAATATTTTCGGCATTTGTCTTCCTCAGCGTCTCGTTAAATCGTTGCAAGGCGTCATCGTATTGAGAACACTTTCGCTGTATTCACTTTTTCGCATTTATCCATAACTGCCGATAAAAAGCCGGTTAAAGAAACCGAGGAAAATATCCGGGAACTCCTGGAAGACGAGAGTGGGTGTCCTTAAAGGTGCTCTTATATTGTTGTCGGCATCGCGGTGTCACTCGCAGCGCCTTCATAATTCTTTTCGCAAGTGGAGAAACAGTTGCGGCAACTGGCGGAAAGTGCCTTCAAGTGGAAGCTGCGATTTTCGGCCTCGTCTTTTATGTCGTCACTCGCGTTTCACTTCTTTAACGGCTACATAGTTTTGTTTATTTTTATCTACTGTATGTAGAAAATTGCACTGACATTAGAAGAGGTATCAAAGAGGTAAATTCTTTTATATTTCAATTTAAATGATTTTTTTCGTTATTCATTCTGTGATATTAAATGTGTGTAATATTAAAGTTTCAATGTCGAATTCCTCGACGTTTTTAAATTTTAAACAACACTTCTGTTAAAGTAAGTTTATTCAAAGTAAACATCAATATTTTTTTGATAGTTCATATGCGTTACACATATTGACAATGAACAGCATAGGCGAAAAAATATTTTAGTGATTCACAGAAGAGGATATCGACTGTGGGATATTGATTCTTGGGAATTACAAGTCACTATTATCGTGAGATATACCAACAATTTATGTATAGGTATATAAGGAAATTTATATAATCTTATAAATTCTGTTCGCGTTACCCCGAAATTATGTGGAAGCTACACAGCTTCGCGTTTTCTTTCTTCCGTAATACCTCACCACCATCATCGGCCCTTCGAGCTTCCTCGAAATCCCAGAGAGCGGAGAAAAAGCTGGATCATTGTGGCGCGAATCGGAGATGCTTCCTGGGGAGATGTTCGCAAGAAAAGGGAAGGACGGACCGGATGGAGTGCGACGGGGCGAGGTCGTCGTGGGGTTGGCAGAGGGTGGAATATACGAAATAGCTGGACATCCGACCGTCGACGATGGTGAATCCCGGCGGCGACCGGTGGGCAGCGGCCTTGATGTATGTGCGTGTGTACGGGGTTGGAAAAGTCGGGAGTTTCGTGTACATCGAGGACGAGCTCGCTCGCGCGCGCGTGTACGTCGCGCACAGGACACGCCG
>QKQZ01030556.1:0-36766 GCA_003595255.1 Solenopsis fugax | reverse complement strand
GGACTCAGGAAACGCAAAAGAAAAAAAACTGCAACGAATAGCCCTGGTCTCCCCTATATATTCCATCTAATTTGCTCGGTTTTTTGACCTTCTTGTTAACATAATTTGCTGTCAGCACATACGAGCCTTCACATTTTATTTTATTGAAAATTAAGAATGATTTATTAGATAGTTGGTTTACGAGACTACCTCCACCAATTTGAAAAATAATATACTTTTTTAATCTAAAAATTTCATTTCAATCATAATTACTTGAAAAACATAGAGATAATAAAAATAAAATTTGCCAGAGATAGTAATAAAGAGAGAAACTGTGCAATTTTTATAATACACTATAAAAATGTAATGGCTTTCGGAATAAAAATATGTAGGATGTGTCACATCAGAAATAATATAACTGATAGAATTCACAGTGACTTTAACGGTTGATTTAAGAGACTGTCCTCACAAACTTTGAAAATGATCATTTTACACCTGAAAATTTAATTTCAAACATAACTATTATAAACTATTAAAAATAAAGAGGTAACAATAATAATAAAAATTATGACAATCGTTAGAATGCACTGTAAAAATACAATAGCTGACAAAATAAAGGCATGCGGGATGTGCCACATCAATTGTTAAGAAATAATGTTAATAACGGAACTGAAAATAAATTGACTCGAGCGGTTGGTTTACGAGGCTGTCGCTTCGAACTTTAAAAGTAATAATTTTACAGCCTGAGCATTTAATTTTAAACATAACTATTTAGAAAGTAAAGAGATACAATATAACAATAACAAAAAGAATAATAATTATGACAATTGTTAGAACACGCTATATAACACGCTATAAAAATACAAAATTCCTAATTGATGAAAGATATGCAGAATGTGCTACATTAATTACTAAGTAATAATGTAAAAAATGGAATTGAGAACAATGATTTGAAAACGGTTAATTTACAATGCTATCTCCACTGACTTTGAAAATAACAATTTTATAGCCTAATAATTTAATTTTAAATATAATCTAAAGGAAATGACAATAAAAAAGAATAAAAAATGATAATTATCATTAGAAAGAGTTGTAAAAATATAATAGCTGACGAAGTAAAGGTATGCAGGATGTGCCACGTCAGTGTCTAAGAGACTATATACTCCTAATTGACGAAATTGAGAGAGAAAGTGATACGACTTGGTTTCGTGATCTCTTTGTATCCTAGTATATAGTTTCCGCTCTATAATCATTAAAACATTTTAATGTGTGTCAAAAGAAAACAAGCTTACTTTGCGCAATTTACAGCAGCAGAGTGATGTCATATACGGCGGAAGGTATAAATGATTTTTATAGGTATACATCTTGTACGCGTCACAAACACGTAGATATGTGCGTGGTCGTGTGTATCTCGATCTTGCGGAACTGAATACTGATTGCGACACTTCCCATATTTCTGAACGTGTAATTATGATCAATATCAAGCCGTGCTCACGCTCTGAGCTGATGTTTTCTTCGAACATAGTCCGGAGTTAAACTTTACAAAGATTATCTGAATTTTAAAGAAAGTTATTTCATTAATTGAGAGATAAGACCGTGATATGTACACGGAGAGAACGGTTTTGTTGAAGTATTTATAAAATTGAATAAGTACAGATCTGAAAAAAATTTTGTTGGACCAGAAAAATAATTAAAATATATAGAACACTTAAGCACGATGGTAAATGCTGTAAAAAAGATTGACTTCAGTTTGAACGTTATACATAATTATTTTGAGGATTCATCATAATTACAATATTTTCAGATTTATATCTAGCTCAATTTTTAATTATCTCAGCAAAGCCGTTCTCCTTCAGTATATAACATAATTAAAATCGAGAGAAGGTCAACAAACGGGCATAGCAATCCTCAATAATATTTTTTGTGTGATTTTACGAGTACATATAATACATTTTCTGGTTCTCCAAACTGCACGTTATTTTCAATTTTGAGAAACGTAATTATTTAATTGAACCAAAATATTAAATTATGATAATCAATTTTAATATACTGACGCTAATAATAATAGTGATGCTAATAAGCACCTATTATGACAATAATGCCAATAAGATTGAAAAATTATTTTAATCTCGTGTTATCGATAAATAAAATCTTTATCTTTAGTAGTACGATTTTAACTTTAAAATTGTTTATTCTAAGCAATTAAATGAGTATACGGTCTTATAGGTCATTATAAATAGAAAGTACATGTACGTCGTTATAAATAAAGAGCTCAAAGCTGAACATTAATATTCTTCGATCTGTGCCGGAAGTTGCGGGATGATTGGAAGGGATAACTGGACAGCAAGACGGGGCGATGCTTCCGTTACAAGCGCGATTGGCGTAATATTTCTTGGCACGTGCATAAGATCTGACATTGAAAACCGATGGGCAGATGAACGGTATCGCGTCCAAGTCTGCTATATATTAGCTGAGAATCAATAATAATTCCTATAATCTTCCTCCAAATAATTAGTCAATTTAATTCGTTTCAGCACAGATCAATTGACGCAAAATGACGGGTACTTTCACACGGAGGTCGACTTAACGCCGTTCCAAGATGTACGCCGAGTGGCAAAAGGTGAGTTGATATTTACGAACTATGTATCTTGAAAGACTGGATTCGTCGTGAATTGTTTTTACATGTCTATAATAATAATAATAATACGCTTGCGGGTGTTGCGTGAATTAAGAAGGCTTTTCCAACTTAAAAAGGTGGAAGGGAGTCACGTGAAATTTCATTCATATATATTTTTTAATATAGGAGTTTTAGCATTGCCAAAATAAATAACAAAACTGAGCAATAAAAACAAATAATTTGTTATTTAAATTTATTTAATAATATTTTCTTTATAATATTGATAACAGGATTGGCTAGTTAAAAAGTTAAATGTTAAATAATAAAAATAAAAAATTAGTAACTTTTATCGATAAAATAATATTATAATTATTTAGTAATTTAATTTTAAAGAATGTATTTTAATTTAATATAAATAATGCTTTTCAAAATTCATTTTTAATTGAGCTTTTTGTTTATGTAACTTGTAACGTAACAAAATTAATTTTATATACTAACTTTAATTTCATTTTAATTTAATTTAGTTTAAGAAAACTTGCTCAATCTGACTGATAAATATTTATGTGAAAAAAATTGAAAATAATTATTTATAATAATGATTTCGATGTAGTAAGAAGTGAAATTACCACATTTTTATTAATGTAATGTCATATTTAGAGAGAATTCATGAATATTTCATACTTTTGCACGAAAACGATACGGTAAATATTTGTTTAATTTCAAAAAGTACTTTAATTTCATTCTTTCGTATGAATTTAATATTTTACAAAATTTTTTGTAGTTTGTATGATTAAGTTACTTAAAATTCTCTTCTCAGTAAGCCTCAATGTAATTTTAGAAAGTTATTTAAAGTAAACTATATCAAAAAATTCGGGAATGTTTACATACTATATGTACATTATATATTACATATCATAAACTTATTCTCAAAACTTAATCAAGTTCTTATATTACGTAAAAAGACTGGAGAATCTCTTTAAGACGATGTTGGAGTCGTTTGTATTATCGACAAAAATACCATTTTATTAAATAAGTTATATACTTCGTATTGATTTTACAGAAATATAATTTCTTTTACAGAATTAAAATAATACACATGCTAATGTTTACGGCTTTGGTAATACGGCTTTGGTTCATCTTTTGTAAAAAAAAAACAAGAAAACATTTATAAATTACGGATTTTCTTATCGATTTTTACTTTAGTATACGACTACCAAAATCGTCAATTTACTGATACATTTATGAAAACGTTATGCAGGTTTTTTATGCGAAATAAAGGCAGAGCTAGGTGTAGAATAAATGAATTAATAATGTTGAATCATTAGAATTAAGTCGGGAAGCCTAATTAAGAGAATAGAACGTTTGACAAATTGTGCATATACATATGTACACAGAAAAAAAATTAGTATCAAATCAACAATTCATTGTTTCATATATAGGTAAGAATATAAAATCTTCTTGGAAGTATTATAATCTCAAAGAGACATAATTTGCTAACATAAAGAAATTTTGTTTCTTCATGTAAGCAAATTATGTCTGATTAAGATTATCAAATTCTTCCAACAAGATTTTATATTCTTGCTTATATATGAAACAATGAATTGTTGATTTGATAGTCATTTTTCTCTGGGTACGTGAGCTCTCGATGTAGTAGTATGTAAGAGTCTGTTAATGTTTCGTAAATCGTATGTATGTATTGTACGTATGTATATAAATTGTACACGTATAAGTCGAGTTCATCGGTAAAACTGACGACTCCAACATCGCCAAGCACTGAGCGTTTCTAGAGTTATATGATTATTTTATCGAGGAAGGTCTATAATTGGTGGTATCTACGGGGCGCAGGGACTGTTATTATGAAAGAAAAGCGATCGTTTCTCGAGCATGTTAATCGTTCGATAAGGCGTTGCGATTCCCACTCGTGGACTGATAAACCCGTAGACTCGTAAGACAGTCATTTTTGGATTGACACGGCATTGCACAATGTTTACGTGGTCACGACCGCGGTGGGATCTCGCTGCGTGGTCGGAGTCAATGATCTGCGCACACGCAATTGCATCGCCGCTCGAAGCAACTACTTTCCAACGCCTCGTCCGACATGGTCTTTCGACGCTTAGTCAACGATCGATCTGCGCGCCGATCGTCTTCGACTTTGCAGGATTAGAAAAACACTTGGATCTAAGAAATGAGTTTTCACAAGATTGCTGGGGCGCCCGAAAGATCATGAGTGACGCATTTAAAGAAATATACGTGTATCGACTGTTCAAGTGTGTGCAATTTCTCTAAAACCTTCTAAGTAAAAGAGATTAAATAACAACGCTTTGCAAAATTGAAGAAATCGACCTTTTTAACGTAATATCTGTTGGCAAAACTTTCTGAATTATGCGCTTTCACGAGTGAATTTAATTTAACTGTGTACAAACGCCTAATCTACCTCGGTCACCTTTAAATATATCAGTAGCTACTAAAGGCGAATTCAAAAGAATTTTGCTGCACGCGGATACGTTCGGAATGCATCGAGAGCGGGCTGGCGCAATGGCGGCTTCTCACTTTTACTTCGCTCCTCGCGCATCCAATCGCGGATAATGAGCGGCGGAATAATTAAGGAAGCATTCCTTACGTCGAGTGTAGCAGAAGGGCATTAACGAAATTGAAATGGATATTAAATAAGCGGGGCATTATCGAAAATGAAGACGTGAAGCCGCTATGGGGATTTAATGAGCTGTGCCGTACTTCTTTCACAGCCCGGCGGATATTTTATCCTCTATCCTAGCAAGAATTTCCAAACGAAGCGGTGTTGCGAGTCCGTTCCCCCTTTTCCCCCCTCTCTTCAATTTTAAGGGTACGAAGTAATTCAGGAGAGTTACGTGAATCTGTTTAATGTCGATACATCAATTCGACATCGCTGTATAAAAAGAAGAAATAGAAGAAGAAGAAGTAGAAGAAAAAGAAGAAATAATCGTGTCCCATCTTGCGGTTGCACTCGCCGCGCTCGGCAATCGACAATTTCTATCGCTCTTCTGCAACTCGCCACGGCCGCTAGGCAGACTAGCTTCCCTTCGCGCGTTCCTCGCGCCTCCTCGTAGCCACCTGTACACTAGCCTATGTAATATCCGCACGTGCATGTGCGCGGTTGCGCGCGCGCGCGTATTTAGCGCGTAATTTATATAAGAAGAGAGGCACGCTTGGTTCCACCCCAAAGCGCTTCGATCCACTGGCGCCGGCAGCTTATGATTTCATCGCGCTAAAAATCCCGGCGTGAACGCGCGAACGGAGGAACTCTCAATCGAGATCGCGGGGTAGAAGGGGGAGAAGCGCCCACCCGCCGGGGGCAGGTGGGACAGAGAGCGGCGACAGGGGCT
Organism: Solenopsis fugax; assembly: GCA_003595255.1. Classification (NCBI taxonomy): domain Eukaryota; kingdom Metazoa; phylum Arthropoda; class Insecta; order Hymenoptera; family Formicidae; genus Solenopsis; species Solenopsis fugax. The sequence continues at coordinate 30,808 of QKQZ01030556.1, read as the reverse complement.
CCGGGGAAAGTGCGCTGATCCGGCGGGGCGATTAGAGCGGGCGCGCCCGATCGGGGAATATGGGCCGCTTTCGGGCACGGCCTAATTAGCGTGTCTCAATTAAAATTGCATATACGCCACTGCGTACGCGGAGGCAATTGTTGCGGAGAGGCAAGGAAGGCCCCGCAACTTCCAGTGCCGCGTCGAACATCCTAGCGTCCGCATCGCGCGATCATCTTCGGTGCCGCGCGGCGAGGGAGAAAGGGGGCCCTTCCCTGCGAGCTCTGCCGCGAAAGGGTCGGGGTTTTGCGAGTCGACGCGACGGACGACGAGAGGCCTCCCATCGACATCGGTGGGACCGAAGGATGACACCACCGGGCACCGTTAACGAATTCCCCGTGTGCGCGACCGCGGACTTTTGCCGACTGACCCAATGAGCCCGATAGACGGCTGTCGTGGCCTCCTAACTTCTTTAAACCGAATTTAACATGCGCGCGACAACGCGGACCTCGTCCAACGGCTTAGGTCGCGATCGCCGATCGTGACGGGAGTCCGCGATGGGACCCGGTCGGCACGGCCGCTGCAGATAAGTCGGAAACGCGGGGAAAAGCCGCGAAAAGACGGAGATGGCGGAAAACGGTACGCGAAAATACGCGACGGATGGAAGAATGTGAAACCTAGACTGACAGGCGATAGTTCAGCCTGATATATATTCGACGATCCCGTCGAGAGTTTCAATTGGAAACAGGAATAAACGTTTATGCGACGTGTGGTTCTACCGGTCGCAAATACGACTCTGCAGCCGAGGCGGTTTTCTCGACGCTGCTGGACAACTGGTATCTAACTGAAAACTTGTTTGGGCGCGATCGCGACATGCTTGACCCGTTGGTTTTTTCTTCTTTCGGGTATTAAACGGTGTTAAAATCGTGTGTTACGCGTGAGTGATTAAATTTCACAATCAAGGGAATAGAGAAATAGTAAATATAATAAATAATAATAAATGTATGAAACACACTGTTTATTTAAATTAATGAATGCGTAATCATTAATATTAACGTGAATATGTGTGAATCGTGAAACCCAGTTGATTAAATGTCACAAAAGAGAATAGAAAAATTATAAATATAACAAATATAATAAATGTCAGTGTGTGAGACACATTGTTCACTTCAATTAATGAATCCGTGTTTGACTGAATAAATCAATATATAATTTATGTTAACATGAATATGTGTGAATCGTAAAACCCAGTTGATTAAATGTCACAAAAGAGAATAGAAAAATTATTAATACCAAATATAACAAATATAATAAATGTCAGTGTGTGAGACATACTGTTCACTTCAATTAATGAATCTATGTGTTTGATTGAATAAATCAATACATAATAATTAAGATTAACATGAATATGTGTGAATCGTAAAACCCAGTTGATTAAATGTCACAAAAGAGAATAGAAAAATTATTAATATAACAAATATAATAAATGTCAGTGTGTGAGACATATTGTTCACTTCAATTAATGAATCCGTGTTTGACTGAATAAATCAATATATAATTTATGTTAATATGAATATGTGTGAATAAAAAAAAAGTAATAATATTTATTTATAATAAATATTATAAATGTGTAAGACATACTGTTTGCTTGAATTAACGAATCTATGTGTTTGATTGAATAAATCAATATATAATAATTAGGATTAACATGAATATGTGTGAATCATAAAATTCAGCTAACTAAATGTCACAAAAGAGAATAGAAAAATTGTAAACATCAAATATAATAAATATCAATGTGTAAAACACTGATATTTACTTGAACTGATGAATCTATGTGTTTGATTGAATAAATCAATAGATAATAATTAATATAACATGAATATGTATATGAACCATAAAATCCAGTTGATATGTGACTCGATAGAGTGATTCCCGAGTTTGCGTGGCGTTTCCAGCATTTTCCGGCCTACCGATCGTCACGTTACATCAATTTTAAGCGAGGCATCGAACCTCCTGAGTGAAAGACGTGTGTCGCGTGTGTTCGATACCTCGGTCGCATCCGAGAGAGTTGCGCAGCGGGCATTGACTTGAAACGCTACACGCGTCAACCACGACGAGGTTGTTATTTAAATTGAGCGAAAGAAAGAAGGAGAGATGCAATCGAAGCTTGACGTTGCTATAACTGAGGAAAAACGCAATCATACTGCACGCGATGTTTTAAAAAAAAAGAAGAAGGAAAAAAACGGGGAAAGAAGGAAAATCAAGACATTTGTACGCGTAATCTAGTATCGTGAACTGTGGGAATAGCTTGGAAACGCGTCTCGAAAGAGTCATACGCGAAAGTCTTCGAAGATTGCATATTCGATAAAAATCGAAATTGCGCGCATCTGCATGTAATCAGACAATTACGTTTTAATGCATTACATGTGTGTCACGTCATTTACAATTATATACAAAGATGAGTAGATGAAGATATGTATTATCTTCATGAGAAATTCAGCTAAAAAATAAAATCAGTCAATTTTACAAACGGAGATTCTCCACGATCAAGAATTATGTTCAACGTCTGTCACGCTGTACGCGTTCGCGATAACTATGGACGAGCGTTCGAAAGATAGTAAACATTAGCAGAGGACCCGAACTCTAAAGGTAGTAAATATTAGCAGGCGACAACGAGATCTTCCTCAATTACGCGAAGAGAGGAGGTGTCTCGGCGAGAAGGCAAGTGGCGTGCGATCGGTCCGCACATGAGGTGCGCGACCGATCGCCGATATTCCCGGCAGCGATGGCCAACGTGGATTCGCCGGGCTCGAGCGCCAGGCAGCAGCAACGGCGACGCTGGTCCGTGGGTCGATCGTCGACCCCGAGGAGTCACTTTTCGCTACACTCTTCGGAAGCTTTCTACGCGAGCACGGAACCGTTATCCGGCGGCCGCGGCGGACGCGCGTTGCATAATGCGAGCGGCGGCGGCCCAGACCCAGATTCGAATTCCGCCCTGGATTCCTACGCGCCGGAAGCGGGTGGCAGGCAGCAATACCGGGCTGCCGCCCGGCGAACGTCCCAGGACGCGGGTGACCGACGTGCGAGCGTCGCGAGGAGCGACCGCGAGACTTACTACACGGTGCCGCGCGGCCTGGCGGTCTCCAGGAAGGAGATCCTGCGACGGAGATGTGTCAGGGACGACGCCGAGACGACGCTCCATTCCACGTCGGAGAAGGATCAGGTTGAGAAGAGACCGAGAACGTTGCCGTCGATCGGTAGGAGAGCTCGTCAGGACACCGAGCAGCGCACTTCTTCGCTCTTGAGGAGGGTCTCCAGGCAGGATATCCTGCGACGTCGCGCGAGCATAGAGGCGAGCTCGCAATTGAAAGATGTCGCGAGAACGTCCTCGGGCTTCCCAAATTCCGGCCGCTCGGCTAAAGAGGATCGCGATCTCTCGCGGCCGTCGACCTTGCCGAAGGTCGTCCACGCCTCGAAAACCTCCCGACTGGAGGAGTACTCCTCTTCGAGGACGAGGGAGACCGCCGGCAGGGAAGCACCCATCTATGGAAGAATTCGACGACGGAAAATGTCGCTGCCGACTGGCGCCGCGACTTTGCGGGATTCCGCGACTACTACTCCTTCGAGCACCCTGACGAGATTCTCCAGGACAAAGACGAACGGAGAACGCGCGGACGCTACGACGAAAGTCATCAGACGTCTGCGAGATCCCTTTCCCGATCCACCTGATCGTTCCAGATGCACGGACGACGTCACTCGTGACGATATTTATGTCAAGGTCGCGCGCAAAGCCTCCAGGCAAGCTCCGCGTGAGGAGAGACTAGAGCCGATCGACCGAACGATGTCTAGGCGCAGAATAATCAGCAACGCGAGCGAAACGGATTCCTTGGAGCGAAGGATGCACCAGGATCGAGATCAGGACGTGGTCAGGGTCAAGCATGACGCAATACTGGTCTCCAAAGCGGATATCGATCGGCTGCGTAATTTTAAAACGGGAAGAAATGATCTTGAGGACCCGAAGACGTCTTACTGCGCGGATTCCACCTGGTCTACGCGAAAGGATTCGAAAACGAACTCTTGGTCCCGCAATAAGTGTCCTCGTAGAGACTCCACGTGGACCAGCGAGAAGCAAGAGAGATACCGACCGAAGTCGCAGAGCGAATTGCTGACGAATACGCACACGGGGGGCTCGAAGACGGGAATAAGATCGACGACGTTGCCGAGCTACATGAAGATCGGACGGAAGACGTCGACGGGGAATCTGCCGGCGCGGAACGTGGACGAGCAGAGAAGAGTCTCGACGAGCGGAGTGTTGACGAAGCAGAGCAAGGAGAGGTCGAATTACGTGAGGAAGACGGCGACGTGTGTCCCGAAGCACGTCAGAGCGCTTAGCGACGCGAACAGCGCACGTTCTAACTCTCCGGACATGCCGTCGTCGATATTCGGTTTCTGTACCGGAAAGAGGAGGATGCAGGTGGCTCGTAGAACCCCGTCGTGGAACTTGAAAACGGTTCGGGATTGCCTATGGATCGATTCGAGAAAATAGATAGGATTTAACGAAGTTTTCATTTTTTTAAGGATCTACTCTATTTGAAATGCAAACACACACAGAAAAAGAATGAGTATCAAATCAACAATTCATTGTTTCATGTATAAGCAAGAATATAAAATCTTCTTGGAAGAATTTGATAATCTTAATCAGACATAATTTGCTTACGTGAAGAGAAAAATTTTCTCCATGTAAGCAAATTATGTCTATTTAAGATTATAAATTCTTCCAAGAAGATTTTATATTCTTGCTTATATATGAAACAATGAATTGTTGATTTAATATTAATTTTTTATTTCTGTGCACAATTTATCCTATTAATTAACGAAAAAGTTTAAACGATCTATTTTCTGAAAAGCTATTATTTTAATTAAGTGAAATTGTGCCGCGAAATTTTTAGAACTCCTTCTTCTGTTCTGAGATTTAGATAACAAGAAGTTTTCTATTGCAAATGTGAAAGTTGATTTAACCTAATCGTAGATGTAGAAAGAACATAGTTTCTGATATTGTGTTTAAAGAAGAAATATAAATTTTGCGGACAACTAAAATATCAGGAAGCGTAGATGAAGCATTTGTGTCACTAGACTGCTTATTTGAAGCATATAATATTATTTGCAGGGTGAACTGGTGTGGTTCGACCCCGGCGTCGGCCACGTGTTGCCAGGCGAGGTTCTGGAATACCACAGAGCCGCCAATGTACTTTCGGTCCAAGCAGTGATCGCCGGCAAGGTAAGATAAGCCAGTCTAGAAAGTGCTTACTAATCGTCTGTATAACCTGTATGAACCGTGAATAATTATGAATGGTAGATGCGAAAGAATTCAATAGCTATGAAAAGATAGGCCAGACGTACTCCTTCGGTTGGTAAACAGGCCTTTCTACGTAGCTATCTCGAGCCCCACGGGCAATCGATCACTTTGCATTTTCTGTAAACGACGTCATTCGACAAGCTTAATTCACGCACGACTCACGTATCTTCGCCAAAATGTTTACCTAAGTGTTGAATTTTTTATTTTAAATTTATCTATACAAGTTGAGATTTTATCGTTCGATTACAAATATTTGAAAATATAATAATTTTATTGACTCGCATATTTTTGCCAAAATGTTTACCTTAATGTTTATCTAAATGTCACGTTTTTTTTATTTTAAATTTATTTATATATTTCATTTATATATTTGATTTTGAAGAAAGTATTTATAAAAATATATTAAATCAATAATTATTGTCTCATATGTAAGCAAAAATATAAAATCTTCTTTAAAAAATTTTTAATAGACGTGGATTTACTTACATGAAAAAATTTTGTTTTTAATTTTAGTTTTATTAGGAAAAATATATTTATTTTTATTTTATTTAATAACAATTTTATGAGCAAAAAGAAAAAAATATCGTATAAAAAATAATAAAACATTTTCAAACTGAGAATTAGAATCTTTTAATATTATTTTTACCAAATAATTATCACTATATTATGCTCTTTATATAAAAGTCAGTTAGATTTTATTTTTTAATATTTGTAATCATTTTCTGCTCTTTAGATGAATATTATAACATTGAAATAAAAATGTAAAAAATACTTTGTTGAAAAATTTGAGATTATTAAATTCTTTCAGTCATGCAATTCAATCATATGGATTTGATCTTTACATCATGCATGCTATTATAGGTTTTTGAAGTAGCTGAATTCAAATCCGTAGATTTCTAAAATTTAAAATGGCGGATTCGAACTAACGGAAAATACTTGATAGTTAATTCTTTTCGATCCGCCATATTAGACCTGTCATTTAAATACAAAATTTTAACAAAAAATTTACAAGCAATATTTGTATTAAAAATTTTTATATATAAGCAGACAATGCATAAAACTTTCCAAGTTACCGCAAAATCGCCGCAAAATTTATTTGTAGAAATTTACTCTTTTTCAACTTTGTATTGTAAAAGGTTGAAAATTGGGCCTGCAAAATATCTGCAAAAAATCCAATAGTATTGATTTAAATACTACATAATATAATTAAAAAAAAGAAGATAAAAAGATACTCTATGTATGATACACTGTGACTGAAAGAGTTAAAGAAGATTTTATGTTCTTGCTTATGTGTATACGAGACAGTAATTGTATATTTAATACTAATTTTTTTCTATACAAATGTGTATTTAAAGTTAATTATACCATTTTCGATTTTTAACATTAGAAAATGTACTTGATATTTCGAAATATAAAAAAAGAAAAATCCAATTAACTGTCACAGCAAAATATTGAATAAAGCTTGCGCTTCAACTTGGCTCGGTTGTTAAGTGATTTAAGGCAATCGAAATGTCGTCAGATCGAGCAGGAATGGAGCAAGTGTGCGTGATATCCGCGTGCGATCCGCTCGTCGGTTCTTGACTTTCTAGCGCGACCCTCGCGCGTTTAAATTTGTTTCATTAGACGAGAACGAGAGGGGCAACTCTCACGTCGCGCGCTCGCGCCCGTGTCAATCTAGTTTCCACGTTTTTCATTCACTTTTTCGTCCTTCGCGCGCGTGCGATTTTCAAGTTCGTGCTTCCGAGCCTTGAATAATCGCACCCGCCGGTCATCGATCTCCCGCGGTCGTGGATGACGCGAGAATTTTGAAAGGAGCTACATGCGGCAAAGTATAAAATGACTTGACGGACGATTGTTCGCGCGCCGTCGTAGTTTCCATTAACACGAGGCAACCACCTCATTATGCAACACCGACACCCATCGCGAGCCATTTAACAACGCGCAGTTTTTCCTACCCGCCCGCTTTAGTTCTCCGCGTTGCATTGTCGTGCACTAGTTGCAGCACTGCACTTCACCGGTGTCCCATTATAGATGACGACGCATTGGCGTAAGGCACACCAATCGCTTTAAAAGAAAAAAAAAGAAAGAAAAGAAAAAAAGAGTATTGTGATCTCTTAATGTGTGCGTAGACTCGCGAATTTAACGGTACTCGCAATCCGATTTTATAATTAGAAATCTCTTAAATATAAATCTATGCGAAGCCATAAACAGTTTTAAGATTCCATCCAGCCAATGGAATGACCGTATAATATCTCGTACTTGCGACTTCGATTTCTAAAAACATCTTAAATATAAATCATAGGTGGGGTCTTAGACAGTTTCGAAATTCCATCCAACCAATGGAATGGCCATATAACATCTCGTACTTGCAACTTTGATTTTGTAAACAGATAGAAATTGATCTATAAATCTTGAAATTAAAAACGTGTTTTTCTGTATCTTGAGCAAGTTACTTTAACTGGTTCTACTTGTATTTTTTTTTATTACAAATTATAGTTTTTAGTTATTATTACTATGCAAATAGTAAGCGAATGTTGAAAAAATGATTTATTCATATAATTGTAATTGCATTAACTACAGAGAAATGTTTATTTTATTTTTACACATTTTATTATTCTATATTAATATTTAAAATTATTATAATTTATAGCAAAATTTTTTCATAATATTTGAAGAACTACAAACATGTCATTATTACAAATATTATAGCAATAATTATAAAAATGAAGCTATTAATTATTTTATCATGCAATTGTAATCAAGTACATCAAACACCTTTCTCTCAACGATAATAAATAATTCCGGCATTTTGCAATAATGAAAAAATCCATTTGTTCAGAAAATTATAAAAAATTATAAAATTTGAGAGATGTTTCATAGTTTTTAATTATTTCAGTTTGCAATTATTCATCCTCAAAGTATTTTAAATTTTTTTGAAAGAAAGGAAAGAAAAAATTCTATTTATCACGCTTATTTTCCATAAATAAAAAAATTTAGAGAAAAATTTTATGTTAAAAAGAAATACAAAATATTTTCAATTAAAAAAAAAAAATTTTATCATAAAATTTCGTTAATCCGCCGGAAATAACTGTTACCGCCGGCGCCAATGGAGATGCAACTGCAAACGCAGACGGGCTGGTATCCGGTTAAGTCTCACGTGAGTGGCTCTCTCGCTTCTTATGTGAATTCGCATGAATCCTCTCTTTTTATCGGACATTCTCCTTAGAAGCTGCGTCGAGAAAACGCGGCAGGAACGATCGCAAAATTCGTTTCAGCTGGAAAGTCACGTCTTTGGGCGTTTTCCCGTGTCCTTTTTGCGCCGTTAGAAATTGGAAAGAAAGTGTCGTCGAGTAATCGCGGGCTCCTGGGTTGTCATAAAAATTATACAAATGCATGCTATCGTGTCGCCGCGACCATTCTGGATCTTCGTGCGGAAAAACGACGAATAATTGCATACAATTATGTGTTTAAGCCGCAAGTCTTCACTCTCACCAACCTGAGCGGAGTGAAGCCCAGGCAGGACTTAGGTCAAAATGGTGTGGAGGACATGATTCAGTTGACGTAAGTCACGAAATTATCACGTGTCTATTTGCGTGATTGTCACACGCAGACGTTAAACAAGCTGAATAAATTGCAGGGATCTGAACGAGGCGTCGTTATTATGGAACTTGAAGATCCGTTACGACAAGGAACTAATTTATGTACGTTTCTCATTTACGTTGACTTATTCATTTCCCAGCGTTGATTAACAACTGACTTTAGTAATAATTTGCGATGAATTTTTAGACGTACACAGGAAGTATCCTCGTGGCGGTGAATCCATATAAAATGTTCGACATCTACGGACTGGATCAAGTGAAGCTTTATGAGGGACGAATTCTTGGTACACTCCCACCGTTAGTATTAATTCTTTTATCTATTTTCTACAAAACTCATTTTAAAAATAAAGGGAATTTTTGAAAAAAAAGTGTATGACGTATTAAAATACGAAATATATATATTTTTCTAATGTTTAACTAGTTAATGTCATCAGAATAAAATTTATTTAATTGTTTCTTCAATCAATTTTTTACTTTCTCTTTGACACATGATCATTAGAGGAAAAACGTTGCTCCTTCAGTACCTTCTTTATCGGTTCGAAAATGTAATAATCATGTAGTGACAGATCGGGGCTATATGATGGATACTCCAAAGCTTCAATTTTCAGTATATCCGTGGTATGAACAGCATGAAGCCTGACATTATCTTGAAGCAAAATGACCCCCTGACGAGTCGCTTCTTTTCACTTGCTCAGTTACTGGATTCAATTCCGTTTTCAATAGCTTTGAAAGTTGGCTATTTATTATTTATTTACTATTTATTATTTATTTACTATTTATTATTTATTTACTATTTATTATTTATTTACTATTTATTATTTATTTTAGCTATTTATTATTTAATGTCGTTTAGTGTGAAATGTGCTAAAATAGAGCAAAGAAAGCAGTAGAGCTAAAAAAGCAATGAAACGAATTTTATTCTAATGATATCAATCAAGCGTAGTATAGCTAGTGAAACGTTCACTTGCTGGCTTACTTGTGTAGAAAGAACTACATTAAAGATCAATATATTATTTTCTAATATTTTAATTCTCTTTCACGCGCGCGTGCCTGGTGAAATATATACTTCAAAAATTTGTTTTTTCTACAAAAATAAAGAAAACAATTTATGGGTTTATTTTGAAAGTCAATATAAGTCATATGAAAAAAAATCGCTACTTAATTTCAAAATAGCTGATTCAATGTAGTAGACCAAAATGTTAATTTTGTTGGATTTGAGTAAAACTCATTTCATTTTGCAGAAAATTTTTACTAAGATCAAGATTTTTTAAAGTCGAATAAATGTAGCTGATAAAATGTAAATAAAAACAGCTGATATTTCAAATCAACGATCAAAAATTTCTGAAATGTGTTTTATTCAAATAAAAAAAAGTTTTATATTAGTTCATTTTGAAAAATTTGAAATTTTAACTAGATTCATAATCAGCCACCTTAAAAATCTTCCATAAGATCTGAATTAAATGCTAATAATTCTAGAAAAAGGTCAGGCAAGAAGGAGTTAATAACTAATATACTTTTTTTAAAAAAATCTCTTTTGAACTATATATTTGTATAATATGCTATTAAGACGGAATTAAATAAACATATTTGATTAAATAAATTAATCAAGAGCGAAGATTGTGTTTTGTTGATAGCAAGTAATTTGAGCATCGATTCATTACTTTATCTTGCTCTTTACATAAATCTTGTAAGCTCGAGATGTACCTTAATCAACTTACTTCAAAAAAAGTCTTTTGTACCATAAAAAGACTAGCACTTTACTATTTTTCGCAGGCATTTATTCGCCGTGGGTTCCTCCGCGTACAGTCAGGTGACTGCAGCCAATAACTCCAGTGCCAATCAGGTTGTCGTCATTTCCGGCGAGTCCGGTTCGGGAAAGACGGAGTCCACGAAGTTGGTGATGCAATATCTCGCAGCCGTCAATCGCGCGCCGAACAATCTCGTAACCGAGCAAATCCTAGAAGCGACGCCGCTCCTGGAGAGCTTCGGAAATGCCAAAACGCCGCGTAACGACAACAGCAGTCGATTCGGGAAGTACTTGGAAGTTCACTTTAGAGAGTGAGTAATATTATGAGATATTTTATGGAACAATGAAGTGAACATTTATCGTGTCTGTTGGTACCACATGACGCAAACAATTCTTTTATTTCTCAGTGGCGCGATCGTAGGCGGTAGAATAACGCAATATCTTCTAGAAAAGAGTAGGATAGTAACTCAGGCTTCGGAGGAGAGGAACTACCACGTGTTCTATGAACTTCTAGCTGGTCTCGATCAGCAACTCAGGGATAAATATGGTCTGCTTACACCGGATAAATATTTCTATTTAAATCAGGTGCGTTTGAGCATCACAAATAATATAAATTTACACATTTTAATAAGTGAAATTTAATTCTCGAAATTTTCAAGAAACGTAGTCAAAAGGTTAATGAGAGTGTTAGCGCGGTACATCGCAAGTTATTACTATTTCAAAATACAAACTTTATTTTAAATGATGCTGATACGTCCATTTGGATTGAAATAAAGTTTATATTTTGAAATAGTAATAATTTGCGCATGGAGTATCGCGCTAACACTCTCATTAGCCTTTTGACTACGTTTACGCATTTTAGCTTAGACAGAGAGAGATAAAAAGAGACAAATAGAAAGAAAGAGAGGGGACAATCAGTAAAATCATATATAATGTTTTCAGGGTGGAAACTGCCAGATCGATGGCAAGAGCGATGTGCAGGATTTTAAGGCGCTCTTGTCGGCCATGCAGGTTCTCGGCTTTTCGTCCGAGGAACAAGACACGATCTTCAAGATTCTAGCCAGCGTGTTGCATTTGGGGAACGTATACTTTCACCGGAAGCAAATGAGGCACGGCCAGGAAGGTGTGGAAGTCGGTTCCGACGCTGAAATACGCTGGGCGGCGCACCTTCTTCAAGTGAATTCCGATGGCATCATCCGAGCACTTACTACCAAGACGACCGTAAGTTTTCACCTGGGTACATCTCTCATTGCGGTTCAATCGATGTAAGATGAGTTGGGGGAAGACTTAGGTATATCATACTTAGATCTTTTTTCTGGAATAACTTTATGTTATGGAATTATATGCTAAAATAATATAATATTAATATTCTGGAGACCTTTATTTATTTAGACAAATAAAATAATTAAAATTTTGATAATCTAGATTTTTGGGAAAAAAGTAATTAAACCTTGCAAGACTAGCATCTTGTTCAACATACATGGATAAGGTGCCATCTCCTATAAAGGAAGATGCCACTACTATTTAAATAGTATGACGTAATAAAAATTTGCATATTTTACTTATCTATACCCAGATAGTACACGGATGTCCATGATGTCCTTTAAGAATATAGAGGATATCCAGATGTAATCCGTTTTACGTCTTTCGAACATTCAATAAAGGTCCATCCATTTATGAAATGATGTACATGCTTTAATCCTTAACGTATCCACAGGATATTCGAAAAATGTCGAACGAACGTGATAAAAGGAATGTATAATATTTAAAAAAAAATACATTTATTAGAAAAAAAATCATAAAGCATTGTACTTGTACTCGTACTATCCTATACAGTCATAATGGATACGTACATGTACATATGTCTATTGTTAAATCTATTGCACGTAAATTAATTAATTAATTAAAATGAAAACAGTAATTTATTTGTGTATGTGTGCAAGAAGAAGTTTACGCAGTACATATTATACTGTTGTTAAAACCTTTTTATCCTCCCGTATCGGATTTCCCTTTTAACCTTCTTTTAAACCGTAGCTTCCTAATAGTTCAGTGCATACTTATGCACGGTCTGATTAGCTAATCTTTGATTGATGAAGTAACTGGAATCAAAGTGGCTTCTTTCCCCAACTGGTATCTTTCTCTGACTTATATGTCGAAGAAGCATTATTATCATGAGGATTACAAAAGTTTACGACATTCTTTGAATGTCTCTTTTAAGTGTATTTAAAACATTTTTTTTGGCTAGCATTAAATCAACAAGATATAAATTCGTACATTTATATTGCTACAGGAAGCACGAAACGAGAGAGTTTTCACGGCTTTGAATATCGATCAAGCCCTTGATGCCAGGGATGCTTTCGCAAAAGCTCTGTATAGTTCGCTCTTCTCGTGGCTAGTCGCGCGCGTCAATCATATCGTCTACAAGGGTACAAAGCAAACGGCTGCTATTTCGATCCTTGACATCTTTGGCTTTGAGACTTTCACGGAGAATAGTTTTGAGCAGTTATGTATTAACTACGCGAACGAGAACCTGCAGTTCTATTTTAACAAACACATTTTCAAGCTCGAGCAACAGGAATATGCGAAGGAGAAGATTGACTGGACTACCATCAATTACACGGTGAGATTAATTTGGACAATATAATTGTTTAGTAGTGAGGAACGTGTTAACACAGCGCATAAATCACAAACATAACTTAATTGTCGATCTGTCTGCCTTAGGATAACTTGCCGGTCATCCATCTGATCGCGAAAAAGCCAGTGGGCATTCTTCACTTGCTGGACGACGAGAGCAACTTCCCCAAAGCGACGGATCTTTCTTTCTTGGAGAAATGCCATTACAATCACGCACTGAGTGAGCTATATTCCAGACCCAGGATGAATTCCGCCGAGTTCGCGATCAGGCATTATGCTGGACAAGTTTGGTACAATGTGGAAGGCTTTTTAGACAAAAACAGGGATACCTTGAGACCAGATGTAGTCGAGTTATTGATCAGCAGCAAGATTTCGGTAAGTTTCCCGTTTGTTTATGCTATAAACTGGAAGAATCTTTTAATATACACAATCGTGATACACGATGATTACAGATGGTTAGCAAAATGTTCCAGCATGTCAGAACCACTCATGAAGCTAATAAAACTATGAACAAGCCGAATGGCAGATTTGTCACCATGAAACCGAGAACTCCGACTGTTTCGGCTCGATTTCACGACAGTCTCCAGCAACTCTTAGAATCTATGTCTCAGTAAGTATTCCAAAACAGATTAAAACGATAAATTTGTGAATTTTAAAATTGATGGACGTACGCTGCAAATTATAATCATTTTTAAATAAGAGTAATAAAATTTAAGGAATTTTAATAACATTTTAAGTAAATTTAAGTTGTCTACAAAACATTTTAATTGACATTTTTATCAATCTCTTGAAATTTTGCAATAATTATTACTGTCAAGGTTCGGATAGTTACAGTTAAAATTTTTATCTCTTTGCCACCGCGCAGATGTAATCCGTGGTTTGTCCGTTGCATCAAGCCGAACACCGAGAAAGCACCGATGAAATTCGACATGCCCTGCGTGCTTGAACAGTTAAGATACACAGGCATGTTGGAGACGATCCGCATCAGAAAAACCGGCTATCCGGTTCGCCTTCTATTCGGACACTTTGTGGATCGGTATCGTTACCTTGTCTCAACGCACTTGCCTAGAGGTGCGCCCAACAAGGAGCTTTGCAGAATAATTTTGGACAAAGCGGCTCCGAAAGAGGCACAGTCGCAATATCAACTTGGACTCACGCGAGTGTTCTTACGCGAATCGTTGGAGAGAGCTTTGGAGTATAATAGAGCATTGATTCTAGAGAGAGCGGCCATCACAGTCCAAAGGTATGTGTCAAATTATGCAAAAAGAAAAGACACAAATATTTATAATTTAATAATTATTTATTAATAAATTTTATATAAGATTAATTGAAGAAAAATATCGCATTTGTACCTTTTTTCTAGAATAAATTTATCATGTTACGGAATTAAGCTATAAAAAATTTAAATAATATTATTCTTCTCGAGGCCTTCATTTATTTATACAAATAAAGTAAAATTTTGATATTCTAGATTTTTGAAAAAGAATTAGTTAAAATTTACGAGAGAGAGAGAGAGAGAGAGAGAGAGAGAGAGAAAGAGAGAGAGAGAGAGAAGCATCTCCCCCAATGTATAGTAAGGCACCATAATTGTCTAAATAATATGAGTAATATAAAAATTTGCATGTTTATCTACAGTGGACAATCAAGTTTAAATTATAAAAATACAAAAATTAATGATAAAGCATAAATGGATAATTTAGGAAGCAATTTCTTATACTTTCGTACTTTTATTCGTTTAGACAGCATTTCTCAAATTAAAAATGTTTAGAATTATATAACGTATTTAAATCTTTAATTTATTTTAATGTAGGTGTCACGCTCGAAAAATATATGTTTTTTATATGTACTTCTTCTATATGCATCTTACTCCCGAGTGTTAGAAAAAAATGTAACTGCAGCTTGTACACACATAATGATTTCACGAAATATAATTAATCTATACCAGTCATGTGACTGTCGTGAAACATGACTCAAAACTATAAAAGTCACATAATTTTAAAGTATTGAATCATAGAACTTAGCTATTACGTTATCAAATATTACATAAACAGCATATTCCATGATTTATGCTTTTTCTTACAAATCTTTGTGGACTCTTCCCATACATCACAGAACATTTCAGCAATATTACAAAAACGATGGAGATATTGCTGCAACATTGCTGGAATATTTTGTATGGGTTATTAGTATCGCAGTTCTCCTTTGTAGCCACTTACTTCCCACTTCAGCGCATACTTGTACACAATTAAAATAACTAATTTGTGATTTATGAAGAAACTATAATCAAAGTGACTTAAATTCTCTCTCCAACTAGCATCTTCCCCTAATATTTCTTATATATAAAATTCTTTATGACGTTGAAGTATCTCACAGAAATCCATTCTTCTCAATTCATTTCACTACACTTCTTGTAATAGTGAAATTAAAATGAATAAATGTGTGAATCTCTCCCGGACGTCGCTATAACGGTTTCTTTTACAGATACACAAGAGGCTTCTTGGCGCGCAGAAGATTCCTCAACATTTCCCGAAGCACAGTTCTGATACAGGCGGTGTATCGTGGTTATCGTGAACGTAAGCAATTCCGCGCGATGAGGAAGGGTGTCGTGATGGCACAAAAATTATATAGAGGTAGAAAACAACGAGAGATATTCAAGGTATTGAAGGACGAGATGGCGAAGAGAGCGGAGATCGAGAGAGCTAGCAAGGAGCGGGCGAAGGCAAAGCAACAACGAGAGGAGCAGGAGAGGACATCGCGAGCTGTTGCTGGTGTAAACCACTTGGAGATTCCCGCAGAACTGGCCTTTATTTACAGCAAACTTGATGGTACGTTTTTACCATGATAAATATTACATCGTGAAGTTTATTCAAAGTTTTAGGCACTTTTTATAACTTTCACAAACTATACTTCGGATTTTTGAATTTTTTTTTGTAATTCAATTCTACAGATTGGCAGCCCACACACACCGAGCGAAATCTCCTCAAGGTCGTCGGCCAAGTCATCCCGATGAACTATACGTACAATCTGCCTCCCGACATCGATCAGTATCAGTTCTCGAAGTTCACCAACATTTATTTCAAGAGTCACATCTTCGGGATGAAACGCGAGCCGATCAAGACTCCATTCTTAGCGAAGGCTCGCGATCAGGATTACACTGATTCCCTGATGATCTTTAAGATGATATTGCGCTTCATGAATGAGAGTAATCTTAATGGCAAACGCGAACAAGCGTTGGGCGACTATATCGTTAACAAGGGCATCGTGAATGAGAAACTGAGGGACGAGATACTGTGCCAGTTGGCTAATCAAACTTGGAAAAATGAAAACGACGCCAACAAGGAAAGAGGATGGTTGCTGTTATCCAATTGCTTATCAGCATTCCAGCCCAGTGCCACACTCTTCAAGTATTTTCTGAAGTAAGTTCACATATTCACATATTGCGGACGCGCAATACGTTATTACAGTCCTTAATTAATACTTTTTAATCAGATACGTCTCCGATCATGCCTACGACGGCTACAAGGCTTACTGTCAACGCAAATTGTTACAAGGCGAGAGGACGGTATACCGTATGATGAATAATAATCAGCAAACGGTGCATCAGGTGCCCAGGAATTATCCACCGTGCGTCCTAGAATGGCGAGCCAACAAAAATCGCGTAAATATGGCGCTCAACGTTGGCTTCTATGACGGTAAATCTCCTTGAATTCGTAAGAATAATATATACTGTGCCTTAAACACTTTATTATCATCGATAACTTTTCGTTTCACAGGCGAAACAACTACATGCGCAATAGATTCCTGGACGACGTGCGAAGAGTTGGCTAATCTCGCGGTTCGGAATCACGGGGTAGAAAACTCCGGCTGGACTATCACACTTTGGAATCAATTGGACGGCCCGGATGCTATCGTGACGGAGACCAACGGTTTCGACTACGTCCTAGATTTAATCTCGGAGATGGAATTGGCGCCAGCTTTCCCCGCTGCTAAGCATATGTTTTTGGAACAACGCAAAAACAGTTTACCGCCTATAAAAAAACGAGAGGTAAGTTAATTTCAATATTACTGTAGCTAACAGACATACTAGAGAAAACTTGAAGTTTCGTCCAAGAAACATTGTCATCGATATTGTAGATGATAAAAATCTAGAGAACAAACGTGACAAAATTTCACTAACATTTTTATCACTATAAATTTGTATCCATCATATTATATTCAACAATGTATCTAATAATAAAATTGACTACTTTTTAGTATCACATTTTTAAAATGTTAGACATTAATAGATAAAGTTGGCGAAAGATGATAGTTTATTAATAACTTTTACTGTTTGTACACTATTATTGAGCAAACAAACTTCTTCAAAAAGAAGATTTTGGATTCGACCCAATTTAAAATCGTATGAAAGCATGTTTTAAATAAAAATGAAAATGTGATGACACAGATTTGTTATGTAGGGAATCGAAAGATAATAAAGTTTTAAAAATTTCATTAGAAATTCAAGTCCAGCTCTGATTTGAAATGTTATTAAATAATATTACAATGGAACATAATGTAGCGATGTTGCAGACAACATTATCAAATTTTATGTATCAACATTAGTTGCAAACATTTTTTTAATCTTTACTCGAAAACATAAATTTGTAGGCAACATTATCATTGACACAAGGTCACTTACATTCTTAAGCTGTTTTTTAATATTTGTCAATAACAATGTTTGAAACAATGTATCCGACAAAATGTTATTTATAAATGTATCTCGTAATTTCTTAGATTCAAAATTGAATTTTATCGGATTTGTTGACGATACATTTCGATAATGTTTTGTTTAGCCTGGATGAAACTATAGGAACAAAAAACTCGAGAACGGAGTATGGAATAAATAATTACTGTTAAATTATTAAGTTTTAGTATTCAAATTAATGGAATGTTTTTTTAGCATGCTCAAGTTATTCGGGAGTTAGAACAAGAGATGGAAATCCCTATCCTAAAAACTTTCCAGCCTCTGGAAAGGAAATCAGTGCCAAAAGTAGTTGACAAGTCCGTTGAGCTGGATATTCAAGTACCCAGGAGGCCAATAGTTCCTCCGCCGCAGCCACCCGTTACGAAACCCGTACGTATTAATTAATCTTGTGACTTTTTACAAGCAAATAAAGAGTCTTAATTGATACTAGATGCATAGCTTTTCGTCCAGAATGTTATACGTAAATCAAATTAGAATCTAATTAACTGCGAAAAATTTTATCTTAAAATGTTATTTTTGATACTAAAAATAATTTTTCGGTATTAAAAATAACGTTTCATTGTCAGATAAGATTTTTCGCAATAAATTTTTTACAATTTTTTAAGTTGCTTACGAGTATCAAAATGATTAAATTGCTTACAATTTAATTTGTCATATTATGTATTCTGGCTTTGATTAAGGACTATGTTTCAAAATCGACAAATATGCAGCACGTAGTTTACATGAGCTAAAAATTCATACAAAAATTATTATTAGGCACCAAGATTCGTCGCAGGCTATTACAAGACTTTACTGATATTGGCACTCTCATTTTTATGTTTAATGTTTTTATTGTATATCCTAATCTTATTTCATGTTAGTTAATGTGTCAATTTGTTATTTTTGTATTTATCTATCTCTTTTTTAAGTTCTACATTTAATAACACAATAATTCTTTTCTTTACCAATTGTATCTGGAAACTTGATATATTATATATAGATGCGAAAGCAATCGCACGAGGTCATTTTGGAGACCACAGAAATGGGATTATCAAGAAAATCTGCCTTGAACGATCGCTATTTCGAGAAAGAGAAGCAGCGCAGCCGAAGTTTGGACAACCTGCTTCAGTCGGAAATCGTGCCTTCACCGGTAAAACTTGCCAATCTCGGACTTTCTTCATCTAAGTTGAATGAACGGTATCACAGTCTGGAAAGAATTGGTGAGACTCCGGCGGTCAGTAACGTTGAGTACATGACGCGTACCGAGCTCCCGCAAGAGAGGAAGTACAGCAGGGTCACAAGGACGACGGAGCCCAACATCGAGGAGGAGGATCTCACGATTGACTTTGAATACCCGGATATTCAGTCCGTTAGTCAAACCGGAAGATCGGAAGATGATAAGAGCTACATAAGGTCGCAGACCAGATTCATCAAGTCGCAATATCCTGGTAAGTAGCTGTGAAGAAATCATATTCTTCTTTTCTTATCTTGTTATCATTTTTCAAAGGATTTTTAAAGATCTTAGTGTTATAAACTGTATATGCATTACGTTATAACGTCAACAATCTCGACTTTGTCCTTTACTCTCGTTATTTAATTTTCTGTTGCGTAAGATGTATTTTACCTCGAGAATTTCTATCGTGGAGAAAGTTGATAATTATGCAATCCAATTTTTCCGTATCGATCGCGTATCAATTATTCCTCTCGTGTATTCAGGCAAACGCGCGCTGCCGGGAAGCCAGTCTAGTCGCGCTTACATCGAGAAAAGTGAATACGGAGTAAAATCGTCAGCCATGTCCGACACCAGCGAGGCGCCTTCTTTGGCGTCGCATGTGCGACGCGTAAGGGTACCTAGCCAAGCTTCTGACGTGGACCAGTTCCTGGACGAGCTCTTTATGCCTGTATTGGACGGCAATCTCGACGAACTGTCGGATGCCCGCAGTTTGGCTGCTTCGATAAAAGGTTCATACGACACCAGGCCATCCGATGATCAAACAGTTCTTGAGAATCTACAAAGAATCAATACTCAAGCTACTGAAAACACAACGCTAGATGACTTCATCGAGGGGATGATGGCAGAACGCAAGAAAACAAACATCAACGCGAACGAATTGTCTAAAAGAATTATGGGAGGCGGCAATATGGACATTCCTAATCAAAATGCGGCCTTCAATTTCAGTCCTATCGCACAAAGTATGATGTCACCGCCCATGATGATGCCCATGTTCAACCATACTCAACAGGTTCCATCCGCGCAGAATTCCAGCATGAGCATGGGCGCGAGTTTTATGCCCATTCCGATCTACAGTATGCAGGGACTCAGCTTACCTCAATATCCCAGTTCGCCACCCAGTCAGAGTAACGACATGATGGCGTATCAACAGAATCTCCAGCGAGCCTTCCTGCAGAGCGCAATGGCGCAGAACATTCAAATACAGCAGCAGTTGTTAGCACAGAATCAGGCTCTGCAGCAGTTGTTGGTCCAGAGCCCACAAAATTCATCACAGCAACCGGTAAGAAATTAGAAAAGATAGAAAGCAAGAAAACTGTACAAAAAGTCTAATATCCGAGGTTCATGTGATTTAACAGAATGATTAACGGATTGATCTTTTACCGTGATTCGAATTAAATTAGATCTTATTACCAGATATAATTTATTCAAAAGAGTCCAAGTTTTTCATTTTCCAGGAATTTTATATTCTTCAAATACATTTTTGACACTTTTTTTAAAAATTGGGCAGATAATATTGAATTCCTGATCGTTGAATCACGATAAATAGATCAGAAGCAAATATTGCATGTCGAGCACGATTACAAGAGAATCACCGCAGTCGTCGTAATTCTTATAATCACGCGTTTCATGATCACTATCATTAACTCGATGATCCGTCATCGGTAACGAAATAGGTGATACGCGCATTTGAATGAAAGCTAACGTCTTAACGAAACTGTCGTCGTTTTGGACGATCCTGTGGGTTTCTGAGCCGCGCCGCGGCATGGGGTGTGTGTTTCCAGAGCATGGTGTTACCCGCTGGCCCCTCAAGCATGAATCTTGTTCCCCCAGCCCCCCCAATCGGTGCCCATATGGGGCCCAATGATTCTATCGGACGTTACTCCAAGGTATATTTACTGATATTAACTAACCTATGCTGTACCTTGTGGCTTTGCTATGGCTACGGAAATCGTGTATATATTATGTATATATCGTCTAGCAGAAACCAAGGAAGATATTCAGAATTAAGGCCAATCTGATCAGACAATATCTCATTCATCGAATCATCGCGGCTTCCGAATAAATTTTTTAATCTTGATTCAATCCTCCTGCAAATCTCATCTCTGTAAATAATTTCCAAATTGATTGAGAACTCCATCTAATGCTTTCTGGATTAGGTCTCATTTAGAGAACCTGACGATGGTGAATTATGGTCAACCGAAAAACGAGGAACCTCCTTATTAACTTCCACTCCAACAAATCAGAGGCAGGAGACGATGACGATAAAAGCCCAAATTCATCGATCTCAGAGTCCGTCTAGAAAGAATGCTGAGTCCAACAGGAAGACGAGTGCTGATTACGTGAGAAAGATCAGCACGGATCGAAAGATGGTAGACAGAAAAGCGTCATCGTCACAGGCGGACATGAAGAGAGCCAATTTAAATAAAAATAACGTACAAAACAACTTTACTAACGTACTTAGCGAACTGAAGAATAGGAAGAGCAGCGTAGACAGTAATCCTTCAATGAGCAATAGCAAAGGTGTTCCACCGCCCCCGCCGATGCCTCCGCCTTTGGAGTCTCACGATCCTTCTGAATCTAGACCGTTCATCGATCCGTATGGCAGAGCGAAGACAGTGCGCATTGGGAAATGGAGGTAAATTCAGAATCCAACGAATTAATAGTGAAGTTATAATCCAGGCTATACTAAATCTAAATATTAATGTTGCGTAGATGGCCACCGCCTAGCGACTCAAACGAGAATCAAGGACAGGACAGCTTCATAGAATTCAAAATGCGTCAGCAACAACAGCAACGCAAGTTAACGCCGCAGTATCAGGAATACGACCAAGGCGAAGACGAAGCTACGACGGAAGGCGGCGTCGAGTGGGAAGAGTTCGAGATTGAGAACATCGTCAGCAATGAAGATCGATCTATAAATGCGCATCCGGCAAAACACGAGAATGGATACAAAGAAGAAGGGGAGAAAAAGAAGAAAAAATCAAAGTAATTGACATCACAATTTTCTTCCTTGCGTTTATATTGGACTTAAAAAAGTAATGATGTAAAATTTTTTGCAGATCGGCTTTGGAAGTAGGCGCTCAGAGGCCATCACCTGGAAGCATAGGGAAGTTGAAGCTTAGCTCGGAGATGAGACAGAGATTGGAGAAGGTAACGGCGAATCATAGCGTGAGATCCACGAAGACGGCTGAGAAACCCGCTCTCCCACGAGAAGATGGAAAGGTTAAACGTTTGGAAGATAACAGGAAGCTTCTGTTGGAACAGCAACTGGGTAATTAGATCATTCTTTGTTATGAAACCACAAATGCAAAAATTAGATGTGAAAATGTACTTAATCGTTCGAAAAATTCGAATTTTAAGGTGGCAGGTGGGACGATTATGCTTCCACCGTTGATGACACTCAAAGCGTTACTTCTAAAGGCACAACTGACATGATGACGCAAGCTCAGGTGGTGAGGACACAGATCGAGAGAATGGAACGGCCTGTACCACCCCCACCGCCCGTTACGCCACCGCAACCACCGAGTCCAAGAGGCGGCAGTGTATACAGTAACAGGTAATTTAACGTTACGCCAGATTAAATATTGCCGGCAATCATTTTAAAATAAAAATAGTAATTGCTTTAATCCCTGAAAAGTCAAAAAATTCAAGAGTTATGAAAAAATTGTTTTGTCAAATTGACGAATTTGTTCTAAATTAATGATAAAATCGATAAATAATTTGTTTGTTTCCAGCCAATCGGGCGTACCTCAGCCGCGATCTCCACCAGCGCCGATCGAGCCGAAAACACGCGACTCTTTCCGCACGTCTCCAGATTCCGAAGCCTACGATCATTTTCCGAAAAATCAGATGTTCAGCCAAAGTCGCGATATCTTTGCCTCGCAGCAACATTTGCGTGACGGTCACGATTACCGAAACGACTTTGACAAAGCTCGCGCTCAGGACGCCAAGTCCAAGGACTTCTACGGCAAGGATAGCACCGATCTGGCAAGTTCGGCGCGTGATCGCAGCTCCGACTTCGACTCGCGCCGCGATCTCAGTTCCGAGCTCTTTGACTCCAAGTACGCGTTCGATGGATCGACTGGGAAGCGCGATCCATTCGGCATGACCCGGGACGTGTCTCCCAAATCCCGCGATAGCTTCGGGATGCCATCGCCGCGTGACTTCGGTGTGATCCCGAACACGAGGGAATCCTTCACTGTTGCGCGGCAAAGCTTCAACAAGCTGGATCGGGACGTGGACAGGCGATCGAGTGTAGCTTCGACCCACCGCACCGACAAGATGGAGAGGATTGAGATTGAGGAGTGGCCAGAGTTCCTCAAGCCAGTGTTACCGCCAGCAGACAAGCCGGAGATCGAGAAGGTTCAGGAGATGATGAATACCAAGTTCTATCCGCAAACTTCCAACGCGCATTTCACGTACAACAGAGTCACGTGGACTCTGAGGGTCAAGAAAGAGGTCTTCGCGCCTAACGAGACATTGAATAGTCCTCTGGCATTGCATCTGGTGTTCTGCCAAGTCGCATATGACGTGTTAGCAACTTCCAGCATAAGAATCACCAAGGAAGATCGGCAAAACATGATAAAGATGCTGGACAACTACGGCGTCACTCTAGACAATCTCCAAAGCACGCAACATAAGATAACGATCAAAAAGAATATCGTGGATATGGCGAAGCAATGGCCATTGTACTTCGCCCGAATATTTCCTGTATCAGTAAGTTCTTCATGTTTATCTCTTCCGTAACGTCTAGACTACACGGAAAGAACAATTTTACTGTAATATCCAAAAATTTAGCTAGGTACAGAAAATAATTTAATGTTCCATCATAACAGTTATGTAGAACGTTCTACGATAATATTGCTAGAAAGTATTGGTATTCTAGCAATCAGCTTAAATGTTTAATAATTAAATGGTTCAACATAATTATTTTCAGATCTGTGTTCCATCAAGACCGTTCTTTCCGTGTAATGATTTAAGAGCATTCTTTTTTTGTCGGTCGTTGAATGCTGATTGAAAAGCAGAAATTATCTGAAAATTACTTTATTACTTCACGCTCCAATAATCTTAATTTAAATTTTGCTGCAGATCGGCCCTCAACACCCAGAGACGCAACACGTGGCGGTATCGCATCACGGACTTCGGTTTATCAAGCGCACGCTAAACGGCGATCTGGTCATTCTGGAGACTCTGCCGCTGGAAGACATCGTCTCCGTGAATTCTTCCAGGTCGGGTGTGTGCGTGCTGCAGGTCGCGTCGGGAGTTAGACTACCCCTACACACGAATCGCGCCCCGCAGTTAACGGAGATGATCGGCAGATACATCAGACTGGTAAGTGTGCGTGTATATGTGACCTTGTCTCTTCTGTGAACGGTCGAACATCGCGCGCCCGTCCACGACCAATTAGCGACGGTCGACCGCGGAAACGATAACGGCACACATGATGCGCCACGCAACTTGTAACGAGGCAACCGCGGGCAACGCCTAGTGTAAATTGCGTTTCCAGTGAGCGGTCATATATGCTGGCCAATGCCTCCTCCGACGTTTCGCTTTATTCCTCCCCCCTCGCTTTATCTCTCCCCTTTTCCGCCATCGCGATGCATCGGAGAACGTCGGCACCAGCGATCCATCACCGACGCCGCGCTCGATACGACTTCCATTCTTCCACGCTCTCTTCTTCACCTTCGATTGAAGTTGCGCGATGTCGACATCCCGCGAAAATGCCGCCGCCGGGGATTCCCTGCGAACCGGCTCCTCACTCGTCGGTACTCTTCCGTCGTAATTTTTGCAAAAAAGAAGGAAAGAAAAAAATTTTAATCCCTCGGATGTCTTGATCTTTCGCATTCTGACGCTGTCAAAAGGCAATGTATGCGGACAACCGCTTTTAAAGGTAAAAGTTCCTTCTCTGTCCCGGATGCCTTTTGATCGTGTCTATCCTCGGTGAATCATTAAGAACCGCGGAACGCAGGATGATTTTTTGCGCGCGAACGAGAGAGCGCGAGAGAAAGAGGGGGAATGAGGGAGACTCGTCTTTATGTCTTGTGCAAACGGAGAGATCGGATTTCTTATAACACGCGCTACGCCTGTTCATCAGATACACCTGCATTCATCGTCGCCGCACGCGATTCAAGAAGCGATTCGTTCAGCGTGACGAACGTTCTCCCGAATACCGATGACCGTATGCAGACGAACCCTTGCCGAAGACTTTTGCTGAAATGTTTCGCTGTATCTTCCGATATATATATTTTTTCATTTATATTAAAGGTTTCGCTCTTAAATCACACGGACTTTCATTATTCTTTCGGGGGAAAGAGAAAGCGGGGCATGATTGTCAAATCAAATTTTCAACGCGCGTTAATCTGATTCTCTTTGGTAATTTGCTGCAATGTCGCACGTGTCGTACACAGCTATATTTCGTAATAAAAATCAAGAATGTAATGCACCATAAACGATAATTTAGAAACCGAACTTCCGATTTTATCTTACATACTTTCACGCTGTCGTTGACAGTCAAGTAATTTCCCTCAATTATGCTCGATTGAAGTTTTCCCTCGATTGGGATAATTGTCGAATAAATGACCTTTACTGAGACATGCGCGCAATTTCAAATTCCATTACGGATTATATAACGGTATAAAAGAAGAGGAGCCGCGTAATCGCGAGTGCGCGTGCAACGTTTCGCGCAACGTTGGAAGACGGTCGAGTGTTTCTTCGCGGCGTCTATAAGTCGAAGATATGGAATGATGTCAAAGGATCGGAACGGAGGAATGCCGTGGTGAGCCGTTCGTAAAAATACGCGATTCAGTATTCATGAAAACATCGCGTGGCGTGGAGATCCAGCTGGCAGTCGTAGAAAGCCGACTTTAATTAGTCGCATAGCGATTCCATTGTCCAATGCGTTTCTTGAGGAGAGTCTTTACATTACAAAGGAATGATCATTCCATTATATTTTGTTTCTCATTTATTATTACTAATTTTAATTGGAGAGCAGTTTTCACGTAAAATCAAGAGTGAACATTGTAATCTTCTAGATTCTCTCTTCATGTGTTGAAACTAAACACGCGATAGAAATAGTACTTTTACTTCGCAAAAGTAAGATACATACTCTCAGAGATTCTTCGATTCAAAAAATATTTGATTAAATCAAAGAAGTTTGTGCATTGCTATTAAAGAAAAGTTTCTTTAATTTGAAGAAATTACTCAATTGTTCTTTTTGTTAGAATTTAAGAAATAGTTTGATTGTGCAACGTAAACCTTTTTTTAAATGAAAATATATCAAAGTAACCAGAACAACTAAATTATTTTTTACATTTTTATCAGTACTTTCTTTCAACTAAAAAATTATTTGTTTAAATTAAACAAATAATTTCAACAAATACTATATTTGCTTTAAAAAAATTAATAACGTCATTTCTTAAAATGAAATAATTTTTTACCTCAACGGTAGTCAACTTAAAAAAATAATAAAAAAATATTTACCTCAAAGATACTTCAACTTAAAAAAATTAAATTAAAGAAACAATTTTTTCAATTCAATCATAACTTTTCTCTGGATATATGTACATGAATAAGGCTTACTTAGTTCTTTTTTAAACCCTATTTGTAGGGATCTGGAAATACGGTTTAATTTATTTTAATATTCTTATAAATAGAATTTCTAAAAAAAATTTAATTAAGTAGGTCTTATTCAATCCAGATACTTTAATTGAATCGCCTAATAATGTCGTCAAATTACACAGCCACTCTAATTTTCTGTATCTCTCTATCCGTGGAGATGAGAGTTTTGATAAAAAAGGAAGCGAGCTCAAATATACTTGAATTTCTTTCAAGCGATTCCGAGTTCAAGCAACTCGTATTTACCGCAGGCGCGGCAGCCTGCTCTCCTCACGCCAACACGGACACCGGAAGTGGTTTGAATTGCTAATGTGAAACGGTGCTCATTATTTCTTTCTGCCACGTTGGCCCAAATCTTCTTCGCGCCCTTCATTCCTCCGTCATTTTACTCTCAAGTAAAGATACAGAAATCTTGAAATACGACAAATTGAATTTTTATCCGGACGAGATGCTTTCTTTTTGAAGTCTGTTAAGAAAGTTTCGATTGCAGTTATGAAAAGCGAGTTTCATAACATACTTTTCCGGCCTTATGCACGCTGTTAAACGTTTCCGTTCCATATTAAACGTATAATCGACAGGTAGGTGTATAAATTTAATTGGGACCTGTCGGATGAAGCGTGTTAGTTTATTATATGTTATCCTCGAACGAGTTATTTTCTGCCCACTTAAGATAACATTTTTTCGAGATAAGGTAATTTATCATATTATTTATGCACTGTATATAATACTTGTTTTATGAAAGAAATAATCTTTAAATTCCTTTTAGGGGGAAAGGATTATTACATTCAGATGCATCATTTATTATTAAATTGATTATCAATTTAATAACGTGATATTAAATTTAATAACGTAATAACTGATTCTTGTTCAACTTGGAACTGTGTTTTATGACCGAAAAATTTATTCGGCGCGTAGTTAGTGAACTCGAAATGGTCAATCACACAATAAATATCAGCACCAAGATCTATTATAGCTATGACCGTTAAGGCACTTCGTTTATAAATATTTTATTTTCACATTATCGGTCGAAATTCTCTACTTAAAATTTTTATTTTATGATTTAAAGATCAAAACATATTTTTAACTTTTATGAATAATTAAGGAGGTTCGTTCTTCAGCTTAAAAAAATGTTGAGAAGTCACGCATCCTTTCATATACATATATCTTTCAACATAAAAGTTTTTGGCACTTCCGTCTTCAAAATAATGAATAAAATTTACACACAGCACAATGAAAACAATAATTTATTATTAAAAACTATTTTTTTTATACTTATTGTTAAATATTTATGTGGCAAAAATTGAGAATTGTTTACAATAACGATTTTAATTAACAACAGCGACATTACCACATTTTCTCGTATAGTGAAATTTGTATAACGTTATACTTAAAGAGAATAGCGTGTATAATTCATGAACATTTCATACTCTTATATGAAAATATTACGATGAAACTTTATTTTTTAACACCAAAATGTCATTTTCATATGAATATACTTTTCCAAAATTCTTACATTTTGCAATAATTACTTAAAATTTTTTCTAAAAACTCAATGCTATTTTAAAAAGTTATTTAAAAAGAATTATACGTCAAAAACTTTGAAAAAATTCATAAATGCCTATATATTAATCATAAATTTATTCCCAAAATTTGATCAAGTTTTTATATTATGTGAAAAGATTGGAGATTCTCCTTGAGATAAAATATTCATGCAAAGTGGAGAAGCTTTGCGGATAAAGGTTCAATATAATCGTGCCGTCTTTGCCGAGCCGGTCGTCCAATCAAATATCCCGAAGCCAACGAACACCTTTCATTAAAGTAATAGGCATCGTGTTGCAAGCGCGCAAAGTGGAGGACAACAATTTCAATTTCACTGCCTCGCATTCCGCGCGTTCACCACGTGACATCTCGGCGGTTGGAATTGCGGAACGAAAGAGCAAGTAAATAGAAAATACGTAAGAGCGGAAAGTGTTCTTCTGCGTTCGCTGTCGCTCGACCGGTCTCTCTAATTCTGTGCACGAAGGGAGGAAAAAAAAAGAAGGAAACTATTCTCGTGACACGATTCGGATCGCGGAAAATATTTCGTTCCTTGGCGCGAGAAAAATGTCGCTCTGTAGAACACGGAGTGAGAAAGTGCCATTTCTCCGGGGACGGTTAACGAGTTCGAGTTTCTCGGTACGATAAACGAAAGTCTTTGAAAATTCTGGAGCTTGATCTCCTGATATGAAAATGCAATCATTTTTGCGTAATGACAAAAAGGAGAATGTTATCTAGATAATACTTTAGTAAAGAAAAATAACAGATGTTACCTATACAGCACACTAATGTTGAATCAATATCTCAGCAACATTGAATTGCAAGATTGCGGATGTTGCAGCAGCATCGCGAAATGTAGATTCAACGTTGATAGGACATTATAGAAATGTCCGATGTTCGTTGAATCTATGTCTTATAATCATTGCAATTCAACATTGATTCTATATTTATTCAACGTGTTAGCAATGTAAGATTTTATGTATGTCATGTACATTTTATAATTTCAAAAAGATTGAATAAAATAAATTTATAAAATTCGTTTTTATTGCTGGAAAAAATCTAAATTAAAAAAATAATATTGATTCTTATTATTTAAAATTGATTCTTCTTCTTTTCAAAAATGTACTGTGAATATATATTGTAGATAAAAGTATATTTTATAATGTCGGAAGGATCAATTTTAAATAATACAAAATTTAATATTATTTTTTAAAATTAAATTCTTTTTTAGAATCTTGATACATTTATTTCATTCAATTTTTAGCGATATAAAAGTAAATATAATATACAATAAAAATAATTTTAAATCTCCACAAAATTAAGAATTGTTTTATATAATTAGGTTTGCTTTTTATTAACAAATTAAGTTTGTATATGACTGTTTACTAAATATTATAGATTATTCATCATTTTATTATTTATTACACGTATATTGAAAAAACATTCAAACCTCAACATTCAACATTGTACTATCTCAACAATGTTCTTCCAACATTCCATGCTGTATGGGTTTCTGAATTATTTAAAGAATTAGAAAGATCGAATACACGTGGCGTACTTAAGGACGACTGGATTTTAAGGGCCCTAAGGATTATAATCGGCCGTTTCCGTTAGCGGCAGGTGCATCGACCGTGCATAGTCATGTGAACTCCGAAAGCCGTTTCCGCGGGACTTTGAAAACCCCGGTTTTGCTTTTTAAGACGGGGACACGCGGAAAAAACTGAAATCGTATTGCGCACACGGCGTGAGAGAAGAAGATTTTGCAGACGGATCCCATTGAGCCGCAAATCACAATAATCCCCGCGTAATGAGCTATCGCTTCCGACTCTCTTTCCTCCCTCTTCCGGTTCCGATTTCTATTTCATTGCCGTGTTCGCAGCGTATTGTTGTCACGTGGAATCGCAGCTATGTAGACACCGTACAAAGGATCTCCTTCCATCCATGGAGATCTTTTACTAGCACAGACCATATCATTCTCTAGAAGGAACATTTCGAGCAATGTACACCAGTGGTTTTCAATTTATCGGATGAAGAACTCTTTCACGAGAGCATTAAGCTCGAAAGACCTTAAAATTTAAGGATGTTCTGGCTACAGAATCCGAGCTAAAAGTTAAAACTGCAACAAAATATATTTATTTTCGCTACAAAAGTTATTATATTAGGACCTTGAATAAGTTCTCGCTGTTTTCCAACAGATGAAATTACCAAAACTGCGTGCGTGTAGTTTGTAGTTTAAGATGGTAACGCATCTATAAGGAAGTACTATAAGCAAGCTTGAAATTCAGTGTCATTACGCCGAAGTGTAAACAACTTTTTTTTTATAGTGTTAAACATGTCGAGTTTCGTGCCAAAAAAAGAGTATTTGCGGGAAATTTTACTGCAC